>JAJQOW010001327.1:0-54207 GCA_037975125.1 Latrodectus hesperus | reverse complement strand
CAAGTAAAATGTTTACAGCCCTTAAGCAAGGTTGTGACTATAGGGCTGATGGTTAATTGCTTCCCAGAGAAATTTCATTAGCAATTTTTTTGTGGAATGGGGGAGCATCAAACGATACTTTTTTTGAATGGCTCATTCCAAGTTATTCAGAGCAGCGCAGTAATGTTCAGCGTGTACTGTTGCACCCCTTGAAAAGAAATCAATGATTAGAATGATTTTCCGGTCCCAGAAGACCGTATACATCAATTTCTGTGTAAATATAGTCTGCTTGACTTTCGTCCGTACCAGAGATCCTTTATTACGCCCATGCATCGAATGATGCTTGCTTTCTGGGATGAAGCGAGTCACCAACATCTCATCAACCGTAATGATCTTATCGAGATTTTACCTTATTTTCATTGTGATATCCTTGCAGAAAATCACATCTATTCCATACATTAAATAAAAATGACTATGAATTACGAACGCCACCTCCTCTAAGTTCAAAAACTTTAACACTGACATTTACTCGCAGTTAGAGCGATAAGAAAGGAAAAGGACAATGCACACTATATGGACATTAACATAAGATATTCGAAAATTATCATTGCAGCATATGATAAACCCACATACAATCTACCCTACACGTTTCGGTCATTTTGCAACGCCATCTTTTGGAGCCGTGGGAAATTACTTTTTGCTTGACCCTTATATATATATATATATATATATATATATATATATATATATATATATATATATATATATATATATATATATATATATATATATATATATATATATATATATATATATAATTATATTTTATTTAATTTCTTTTATCACTTCAATTTACAATTACTTTTATACGAATTTTGAGTTTTGAATATAGATCGTACATAATTGGGCTTAAAGCATTTTAATGTATTTGACTATCATGAACATAATCACTTTAATCACTCTGAAATACCGTAATCTATAATATATTTGCTTTATAAAAGTTAATTCATGTAATTAAATTATATAATAATTGTGCTTTAAACTTATTTTGTTTATTAAAATAATAACTTTTATAAACGTTCAGAATAAAGAATGATTTAAGATGGAAATATTTGCATTAAAACTATATAATTTGAGAAATCTAATGGCCAAAGAGAAAAACGTCACGCTTGAGCAAACAAAATATATATCAAAAGAAAAAAAAGAAATATGAAAAATATTACAGCAAATAGTTCTCTTAATATTTCTCATTAAGTACATACAACCATTGACATAAGTAAGTACATCACAGTTTAATTTAAACAATAAATAAATATATTTTTGAATTATACATGAGTAAAAAAGTTATAGTTACTTAGAAAAACTGTAAAGTTATTTCCCGCTGGGGAAGAGCAGAACTTTTTCAAAAGTATTAAAACATTCTTGACAGAAATTCCGTGCTTCTACCATTAGATCATTAGCATTGATTTCTTAAGATTATGTCACTCAGAAAAATGTGGATACTGTAAAGTTTAATGACGCAGTGAGAGGAGAGGCGGTAAATAGCTAATGATGGACTCGAATGCCTCATGAGTGTACTCGGTTATAAGTTAAAATAGTTTCATGTGAGATTTAACAAATTGAAACTGCTCTTTTAAAAAAAAACATTTCTTAAAAAAAACAATTTTTCAAAATTAATGAATTTAACTATTTATATATAATTGCATAGAGATTATATTTTATACTAAAATAATCAAATATATAATTCCTTTTTTTGTGCTTAAGGCTTACAGGAAATATCTAATATTTTATAAATATTTCCAAGACAATTATGTAAATTAGACTGCTTTATATTGTTCTAAAAGTTAAAAAAGATTAATTTATTAATCAATTATTATATTTAGTATTAAATATTAAAATTTATTTTATTTAATTTTTGCAAAAATAAAATAAACATAACACACGCGTATAAACATATTCCCACAAAAAAAGGTAATGAATATAAAACTTCATGTATTTAGCAAAATGGCATTCTATTTTAAATTTTATAATTGTATTTAGCTTTAGAAAAATATTAGAAATTTAGATGGAAGTCAAACAAACCTTCATTATTTATATAATTTAAACAATAACTATATTACTGCTTTTGACAAATTAAATTAGGTATTATTAAATCAATATTTATTAACATTATTTAACATGAAGTTGTTAACATGAAGTTTTATATTCATTACCTTTTTTGTGGGAATATGTTTATACGCGTGTGTTATGTTTATTTTATTTTTGCAAAAATTAAATAAAATAAATTTTAATATTTAATACTAAATATAATAATTGATTAATAAATTTATCTTTTTTAACTTTTAGAACAATATAAAACAGTCAAATTTACATAATTGTCTTGGAAATAATTATAAAATATTAGATATTTCTGTAAGCCTTAAGCACAAAAAAGGAATTATATATTTGATTATTTTAGTATAAAATATAATCTCGATGGAATTATATATAAATAGTTAAATTCATTAATTTTGAAAAATTTGAATACGTATTGAATTTGCTTTCTAAATATTATGATAGCATAAATAAAATATAAAAGCCGAGATTTAAAAAAATAATGCATGATTTTAAATTCCTAAACTTTAAATAATTATCATAGATACAAAAAAACATTCATGAGAAAGGATTTTAATGAAATTCAAATTATTTTTACTACTTAAAAAATCTCTAAAAAATTTTTGAGGACTACTTGATATTAGCATATGCTTTAAGAATTAACTAATTAGTTTTTTTATATTCAACTATTATGTATATATTTAAATACATAAATGTGTGCATAAATTTAAATTTTAATATGTATTTCTTAATTGAAAAACAAACTTTAACCTGCTTTTTATATTTTATAATATTTCCATGGAACACATAATGTTTACATGTTTACAAATTTTAAAAAATAGTAATGTTTATCGAAATATTTAAATGCTCATCAACAAATTTCTTTGATGGAAATCATTTATTTCTGAATCATTTCCAGATTTCTTATACCTGGTATTTACCTATGAATATTTTTAGACTATGCATACTTTAAGTAACGCTGAAAAATATTTCCGAAAATATATTTAATGAATCTCTTAACTGTTAAATGTCATTGAAAAAACAAAATGAAAATAGTGATCTACAAATGATTAGTTCTGAGCTAAAGCAGTTAATTTCATTTTCTTGTTTTTTCTATTTTCCGTAAATTTTAATGAAATTATAAATACATCCATAGTTATTAAATGTCGTTTTTAGGCAACCTATTTTGATAAAAGGTTTTTGATATAATTTTTAGTTTAAATTAATAAATTTAAAATTAATATTTAATGTTATAAAACGCATGTGATATCTGTTTTGTAAATTTAGGTTTTTATTTTTATATATTTTGTAAATTTAGGTTTTTATATAAATTTAGGCACTTTCGTTTCAGAATGATTTGAATAGAATTTTTAAGTCAAACTGTGGCATTTATGTGAAAATAATGTAATTCAATTTGAGAACACAGCGTACGATATTATAAAGTATATTTTATTTTTAAGTAAAGTATATTCTGTCTGATCACTATGCGAAAATATTAAGATGATATCAATTTCAACATGCTGAAATAAGCACAACAACTCAATGTAATTCATAAAATACCTTTCAATTTTTCGAAGTATACATCAAGGGCAAGAACAGTTTCTTTTCACTTTGAGTATTAAATAAATTCTCTGTGTCTAGTAAGGCAATCATGTAAGCTTCATCAACCTATCAAGTTCAGCTATATGTCTTCAGGCCAATTTCAAGGAAGATTACCATGATATAACATGCAACGTAGGGACCATGCTGTATAAAAGTGGTAGTAGGTGTTCAAATAACTGTTACGATACCGAAATAACAAAGTATCGTAAAAGTATTAGATGTTATTTAGTATCGGAACAGGTTGATGCTCTTCGAGGAAAGAAAGCGCGTAGAAAAAATAACACAATGAAATTATACAGAGCAATAAAACGAGTAGAAAGCAGTAACTCATAATTACATTTGTGCAAAGGCAGATTTCATGGATAAATTTTCCTGTAATCCTAGTTCCTCACTCTCTAATTCAAATTCCTCGTAATCTTCATTTATGTCTTCAGTGCAAAAATCCTTTGTGTCATTTTGTATAGCAGAAGAGGAATCTACGCTGAGGGATGGTTTAAAAAATTTGAGGACAATGCATCAAAATTTACATTTGTTAAAACGTTGAATTAAATTATGCACATCATTAAATGAAAAAAAAAGTTTTTATTTGTTATGATTCAGTTTTCTGGGTAGAACTTTCACAATGATTGAATCATGGAATAAGAGTTTTGTTGAAAATTAAAGACATTAACCTGTAGTTGGATATCTGTCATTATAAATATAATATAAATACATGAAATGATGTATATATTTTCAGTTATGTCTTTTATTCTATATGGATTTGCTAAATGCATTGCAATATGGCGTGTGAGAACTATATATTGTTAAGGTTTTAACTATTTTGTTTTTGATCAGAAATATCCAGATCTCTAATCATATTTTCTCAAGATACCATTTTATAGAGATGATCTAGATGCATGCGATTTGAATTTACATGTCATGCAATATAATTTATAGCAACTATATCAATAATAATATATTTAACAATTTGATTTAATTTTATATGCCTTAATTTAGTTCAGATAATATTGTTTTAATATATAGTATTTGATTTTATTAGTAGAACTATATTTTTATTTTTCCATTACGTGAATATATTACAACATTGTTATATTGTATTTAGAAATGCAGTTACCAATGACAAAATATTGCTTTGAAAAAATAAGTTCTATCTTTAGCAACCAGAAAATATCATGTCGTTATTCATGCCCATAATCATCAAAAATCCTTCTGAAACCATAAAAATGTATTTGATCAATACGCATTCAAGCAAATAAGCATAGTAAAATTTCTTTGAAGTAAAACGCAACACCAAATGCATAGTTTATGTCAATTTTAATTTTACTTGCATTTTTTTTTCTAATATAAAAATAAATCAGAGACTTCTTTTAATTTTATAATAATTTTAAGTACATATTTGTTGGAATTGAATTTGATTGTTTTTAAAGAACTAATATACTTAAATTTTACTTCAATCTTATGAATAATACGAACGTAAAGTACTATGTGTTTGTAAAGTAAAATGTATATTTTAAAAAAAATTACTAATAAAAAAATTTTCATGCATTAAAACAAACGAGGTATTTTAACTAAACTCTTTAGAATGAATATACTTGAATTATTTTTGAAAATAATAAGATTATCTTTGAATATTAGGAATATTTTATCTTACATCAGTGAATTCAAAAACGTACTTTATTTCCAATGTGCTTTACCTAATAATAAAATGAAATTATCAGATGTTCTCATTTAAATAACTTTTAAAATTTTTGATGTTCTTATAAATGTTCTGTAAATATTCCTGTTTACCTCATCAAACAATATAAGAAGCATACTCATTTAACTTACTAAAATCTGCTTTTCAGGAAGCCACAGAAATTTCCTAAAGAAAATAAACTGTTAAAATTACGTCACGTTCAAAATCCAAATTACTAACCTTTTCATTATTAATAGCAGTTAGCAAACAATAATAATTATTTAATAACTTTTATTTTTCTACTGAAATGTATAAACAAGAAAATACTAAATATAGGAGTATTCTTGTTTGAAATATATAAGTCTAAGTAAAATTTGTTTTAGAAAAGTAAAATTAAGCAAATGAAATAAAAATGAAACAATTCCAATTAATCCTATAGTAATAATATGCATAAAATGGAATTTCAATTTCAATTTCTAAAATTAACTGCTAAAAAAATGAGTGATTATTTTCTTTTGCCGTTTAAATTGAAATAGCTAAAAAATAGCTTAATACAAGGGTTGTCCGTAAAATAAGGTTCCCAAGGATTTTTCCTAATGAAAAACATGTTTATTGGCATTGAATAATACATGTTTGGAAAGCTTAGACTTTCCCCTATTTTTCGACATAATTGCCGTTGAGATCAATGCATTTTTGCATGCGGTGTACCATCTTCTTTATGCCCGAGTCGTAGAACTCTTCCGCCGCGCCGCGAAGGTAGCTTCTTTCAGCTCCTCTCCGGTTGTGAAATGCGTCCCACCCAGGTGTTTCTTCAATTCAAGGAAGAGATGGTAGTCACTTGGGGTTATGTCTGGACTGTAGGGCGGGTGTGTGACAGTATCCCATCCAAATCTGTTGATGAGATTGGTTGTTACACGGGCGGTGTGCTGACGAGCGTTGTCCTGATGGAGACGCACTCCTTTCGTGAGCATGCCTCTTCTCTTGTTTTGAATTGCGCGGCGAAGGCTCAACGTCTCACAGTAGCTATCCGCATTGATTGTTGTACCGGCAGTCATGAATTCGCACAACAGTAACCCCTTCCTGTCCCAAAAGACACTCGCCATCACTTTGCCTGCAGACAGCGTTTGTTTGAACTTCCGGGGCTTCGGCGACCCTGAATGCTTCCACTGACGGGATTGTTCTTTCGTTTCCGGTGTCGTTTAGTGGACCCAGGTCTCGTCCCCAGTGACAATAGAGTCCAAGAATTCCTCACCATCGGTTTCGTAGGCCTGAAGAAATTCGTGGGCCGCTTCAACACGCTGGCGTTTATTGTCTTCCGTAAGCATTTTCGGGACCCACCTTGCACAAACCTTGACATATCCTAAATGATCTGTCAAAATGTTGTGAATGCAGGACTTGCTGACATCAGGGATCATGTCGCAGAGGTCTCGAACCGTCACCCTTCGATCTTTCAGCATTGTTTCTTTCACTGTAGCAATCGTTTCATCCGAAACCGGTGGCCGTCCAGAACGTTGTTCGTCATGGACGTCTGTACGTCCTTCTTTGAATTTTCTGCACCATTTGCGTACATGTTGTACGCTCATACAATTTTCACCGTAGACTTCACACAGTTGGGAATGAATGTCCACTGGCGCAGTGTTTTTTGCACACAAAAAACGAATCAAAGAGCGTAATTCACACCTGGCGGGAGAAGTGAGTGGGAGCTCCATCTCTAACAGCTGCCAAGCCAAGATTGAGAGCGCAGACAGCTCGCCCGGGTGGTGACTGGGAGAGAGGGAGCCAAGCTACACCCCAGTGTCACCAAATAATGTGTAACAACGTTCCTCGCTTCTGTAGCTCCATAGGAACCTTATTTTACGGACAACCCTCGTATTATGAGCATATTTTTTTATATCTAAATTGTAAGAAAATGATTTAAGAAAATATGTACGTAACAAAAGAATTTTGAAATCAGATTACTTTTCATATCATATAATGTGATTTTATAAGGGAATTTACAAATTTACCTTCTGAATTATTATGAATTTAATTACAAAGGAAACCAATAGTCTCAGAAAGTGAAGAATTAAACATTTAGACAAATATCTTATGATGAAATGGCTTAGTAATATTATAAGAGGAAACATTTGGCTAGAGTCTGCTGATATATTCGTACACTTTATTTCGAGAGAGGAAACAGAATATGTCATTAGAACAATTATATAGAATAAATTGATAAGTATCTGATAATTTTTTAATGCTGTAATTTACTTTGATGTAATAAAAAAGATCGTATATTTCTATAAAAATGTTTTATAAAATAATTATATGTATATAATGTCTACATATATAAAGAAAATTTCTTTAAGTTAGCTGTATCTTCAAGTTTGCAATCATGCATGACTGGTAATCATCTAAAATTTGTGTTTGAAATTTTTTGCCTATGCATTCCCAAAACCTTATAAAATATGGCAAACTTCTATAATGAATTTAAAATATTTTCTCCACATACACGCAGTTCTCTATATTACATTTAAATGATATATTTATTATTTGAATTTAAACTAAATTAGAGTAATTTTGAATCTAGTAAAATACATTTTTAAGAGATTCTAATTCCTATTTCTCTTTATTTAAGTATTAGTACATGGTACAGATATTTTCAAAGTGTAAAAATAAAAGTTTCATTTAAATTTATGATAAAAATATAATAAAATTTCTTTATTTTAAAACAATTTTTAATGTAGAATTACTTCTCTGCAATATTTTCCTAAAAGTAAATCATATATAGCCATTTTTAAACCCAAATTTTAAGATTAAATCTTCCATTGAAACTTTTTAATTTTACGTGTATTGTTTATTTTAGAATATAAAATGTTGATGAGCATAGTTGAAAGATTAAAATTATCAATATATTTGAATAAAGGATTCCTATTTGAGAATGCTTATGCATAATTTTATGAGTTTTATATGACTACAACTATGTCAAATTATCCATGCTGAATAAAGGGTTAAACGTAGTTGAGCTTATTGTAATAGAAAACCTGTATAAAAAGAGCTTATTATTTACACTTATGTTCTTAGACTATCATATTATAGCCTAGGTCTTTTTAGCATAAGCATTATTTGAAAAGTTTTATATATAATTTTGAAAGAAATAGCTATTTGGATTTTGTTTACTGTTATTTACAAAATAATTTAACTAAAATAATTTATTGTTTTACTTTCATTTTTGTATAGTTTGATCCAATAATATTTTTTTCATAGACAAGCATTTCCCATCCTTAGAAGCATTTTTCCAAGTCACCTTTTGATTACGATAAGAACTAACAGAACAAATAACATATGCGAAGATAATAAGTAAATGATGCATTTTCGATTGTCAATCATATTTTGCGTAAATTTTATTTGAAGACTTATTGTATTATTTGATAAGCCTGTTTTTAAACTATGAACTTTATTCAAATGATTGAAAAGTAAGCTAATGTTTAATAAATACTTTTTCACATGTCCATTTTTAATTATATAATTGATATTTTATTTCGTTAAGTGTTTCACAGCATTTTGCTACAGTCATTGATTTCTCAATTAGTTTGATGACAATTTTCTCTTTATAAATGAAAAGAATTTTGGAAATTAAACATTACTTTTAAATTAAATTAAAATGAATAAATTTATGTGGTAATTACGAATTTAATCATTAAATTTTAGTCGGCTTAGCATTTGATAATTTGTAAGAAAATGATTATTCATTAAAAGTATTTTATATATCAATACTTTTATATGCAATTTTACTAAAACGCACAATTTTTATAAGTTTTAATAAATGTTTTAAAAATTGTAGAAGTATACAAGGAATTTATTCTCTACTATCTCTATAATCTCAATTATTATATGTAAAGAAGAAACAAATATGCATGTCATAAAATATTATAGATAAAGCTGAAACAATTTGCTGTAGACATTTTTTAATTTTGCTTACTAACAAATATATTTAGAAAAAATGTACTTTAAATAATTTTTACATTTACATTATTTATAAAAATTTTACAGCTGTTTCTTTTGAGTATTAACCCACTTAAAACTCTTAAAATATAAATAATTAACATACCAAAATAAAACAATAAAATATCATTTAGAAATATAATAATAGACAAAAGGCAACTTTTCTTACCATATTCCTTAATTATTCTGTAAACAAATCAGAGAGATGCTTAGATGAAACTGTTAATTAAATTTTTAATGGGTGCATATGAACTTAATAGCAGCGTCAGAAATATTTTTACAATTAACTAATATATTAGCAAACTTTTTTATCACAAGAACGAAATCTCACCAGATAATATGTTTACTATTTTTAACTTCAATATAATTATGAATTGATTACAATAAAAATTCTAGATTAATACAAGAATTATTTTAAAATTTTTTCCTTAAGTTTCTTTTTCCTTTGAAGATGAATTCTTATCCTCTATTGTTTATTTGATTACCACATATATAAATTTTATTCCACATTTTAGCATTATCTTGCTTGATAAAAAAGAGATGAGCATTAAATAATGAACCATCGAAATATTGTTGTTGCTGATCCCTGTTGTCTAGCAGCGCTAGACCAAGTCTATGACATTGCACACTCTCAGGAAATCAATGACCAATAATGGTCGCTCCAGAAGATCTTCTTTATCGAGTCCCAAGCACTCAAGGATATGATCCTGAGTGGCTTGGCTTTTGAAACACTTAGCGCAAATTGGAAGTTCCTTTTCTTTGTTGTTAAATGCCAATGATCTTAGGTGGCCACTTCGAAAACGAGTTATTGTAGTTTGTTCCAGTCTGCTGCACCGGAAGGATAGAGATCCGCCGGGACGATTACCCTGGTACCAATGGTGCACGGGGGAATGGTAAATGCAGACCGAACAAGGCCTTTCTGTCTAGAGTATAGTTCAGTATAGGTAAGAGACGCCGCAGTAAGCAAAGGCTCGTCAGTACCTCGTTTTGCTAGGGCATCAGCCAATTCGTTACCCGCAAGGTCTACATGGGAAGGGATCCACTGTAAGTGAATCTCACGAGATAAGGAAAGCCGTCTAAGCTTGTCCAAGATAACTACTCCTGTATTATCACGGACTGTGTGCCAGTTAGTAAGATGCTGGATGGCGCTCCGGCTGTCCGACAAAATCCAAATTTCCTCATTCCCAGGGAGAGAAAGAACTGTATCAAGACCCACATTAATTGCAATAAGTTCACTGCGAAAGGCGGAACAGCCGTCGGGGTTTCTGATTGAGATTTGGTGGGATTCGTTTTGATACTTAATAAATACCCCACTACCAGAACAAGTTCTGTCATTTCTGCTACCATCCGTGTAAATAAGCATAGCGTCATCATGGATATTGTTGATCAACTCAAGAGCAAGTTGTCTTAAATACTTAGGAAGATCTGAAGACTTGTTAACCTCGATAGGAAGATTAGGGTGAAAATATACCCCGTTAAGACCCTCAGATGGGTCAATGCATGGGTTCAAGGAATGCGACTCTACAATATTAGAGATAACATTATCACTGGCTATCTGACTAAGGGGACTTTTTCTTTTTAGCCTCTGGTTATTATTCCAGCCCCTGAGAAAGTCCGAGGTTCGATTTTGGGAGCCATAACAAAAGAGTTTATTAAAATACTTCACAAGATTTGAGTCTCTTCTGTGACTGAGTGGTAGCAAATTCGCCTCGTATAGAACAATGTCGTTAGGACAGCTGTTTCGAAGACCAGTAATAATCCGAGCTGCGCTCAGTTGAACTCGCTCAAGCTCCTGAAGGCTAGTCTTAGAGGCACAGCAGTAAACTGGGAAGCCATACTCCATGATGGGTCTTAAGAGCGCGATGTAAGTATTTCTAAGCGTAAATGCTTCTGCTCCCCAGTCGCGTCCAGATATATATTTCAGGATAGTCAGATGTTTTCTGAATTTTTCTACAAGATGGTCGATAAGCTTATTGCTTGTAATCTCAGGGTCCATAACAAAACCCAGGTATTTTGGATATCTATCCACAAAGAGAGGTTGGTTGTTCAGAAAAATCCTAGGCTGGTAATTGTACAATTTTCTATTTGTTGTAAAAAAACTGGTAGTGGATTTTAAAGGATTAAAACGTAATTTGTGGTTTTCAGCAAAGTTCCACACATCAACTAGAGTCTGGTTGATATTATTTTCCAAGTCAGCAATATTGGCACTGGAGTTCCAGAGGACTATGTCGTCCTCAAACAATCCTACTTCACCTCTTCTGGAGATAACTTTCTCGATGCCACTCAAAAATAGTGTAAAAGAATAAGGCTCAGAACGGAGCCCTGAGGAAGACCCTGTTACAACTTAAGACCATTCGACATGGAGTTGTTGTATCTAACCCTGATTACTCTGTCTCTTAGAAAATTATATATCCAAGGCAAGGCCCTATTACGAATTCCAAAACCGTCAAAGAGCTTGGTAATAAGTCTCTGTTTCCAAACAGTATCGAAAGCCTTCGACAAGTCCAGGAAAACTGCCACTGTGTGGTTTGTAGGCTTCAAATTGTGCGCATCTCGAATCCTCTGGGTTAAATAAAGCACCTGATCTGTAGTACAGTATCGAAATATTAAATGATAGATTTATGTTCTCTAAGGACTATTGAAATGCCAGTAGTTAACAACACACAATTTTGCATTCTCAAACATATAATTTCCTAAAAAATATGTACTCCACGAGCATGATTACCCCAACTAATACGAAGAATTTTCCATCATAACAACTGTTTCTGACAAAGAAAAAATAGGGAAGAATATACTTCGCAAAAAATAAGTAGACAAAATTCATTAACTTATTTCATCATAATTGTTACGACACTGTAGAGAGAAAGTGACAAAAATAGATTTTTTGATTTTTCTTTATCAATAAAGTTTTCTTTAAATCGTATCACAAAAAGTAACTGATAACTTGATAAATCGTTTACTTTTATCATATACTAAAAGAAAAATAACATGTTTGAAACTTTTAAAAAAATACTTTTTCCTCCGCTGATTTTTTCTTACAAATTAAATTTTATGTTTGGAGTATGGAAAAAAAGTAAATAAAAACTGATATATTATTTACTTTGGCATGCCATGGCTTTTAACGTGTGTTTAAAAAGAAGTTATTATGTAATGGTGCAAAAATAAAAAGTCTGCATCAAATTTCTTTATCAAAAATTTAAAATGTATAAATTTTTAGCATGAAATTTTTTAATCTTTTTAGGTAGTTTCTTATATGTATATATGTATATGTATACGTATATGCATAATATAAATTTATATATATATATATATAGCAAATTTTTAAAATATTTCTTATAAAACAAGTGTTTGAATACTATAGAATAAATTAAAGTTAAACTGACATTTCATTCAATTTAAAAATATATATTTACTTCATTTTTCAAAGTAAATTTGCTTCTTATTCAAAATGAAAAGAATACAAAAATAATCTTTTAAATGTTTTAAAAACGTATCTTACGTGTACAAATAATTTAAGTGCTACGCGCGGAAATGTTTACAAATATATAATGCAAAAACAATGATAGTAAAATCTCACAATGTCAAAAATATGTTACACTTTGAGAGTGCAGAAAGCTATTAATTATTGTGAATTATTTAAAATAGAATTGCTTTTATAAAATTTTAATGAATAACATCTTATGCAGATTCTAAATTCCTAAATTCTTAGAATGCGCCTCATTTTCCTGATATTATGTCATGAGAAAATGTTACCATAAAATATTCTTAACTTTACAAAATATGATACATTTTACAAACTACATTATCAAATGCAAAAACTGTAGCTTGTGATTCATAAAAAGTATAATATCATCAGTATACATAAGTATAATATCTCAGTATCCCTTTAATTCTCAAATATTATCTGCAAGTTGTTCAAGCGTTTAGTAATAGTAAACTTATAAGAATTTCTCAAATATAAACTCTTAGTTGAAAAGAAAATAGTATGTCGTAACTATATATAAACTGCAACATTAAATTGAAACTGTGACCCTTGTGTCATTAGCTTACTTTAGGGAACTGAAAACTTTTTCGAGGAAACTATATTACGTAATATTACAATTGGTAAAATATTTAATCTGAAAAAGTTTTTTTTTTTTAAAAAAGAAAAGATTATAAAGAGTAAATATCTAAAGGAGTTTTGACAAATATTTGCGAATTATGTACATACATTTTTATAACTTAAAAACTTAGAAATCACTTTAAAATGTAGAAACGTGATTTATTTTTACTTATACCATTAAAATGTATGCTATATTTATCTCAGCTTATATATTTGTCTTCATAATTGCAAATAATATTACAAGCAATTTTCACTTTTTCTAATTAATAAGCTCATTCTTTATGTTTATACACATAGTTGTCAACACACACATTTGAGGAAAAAAGTATTCATCAATAAAGAGCACAAAACTTCCTCGTGTATATAAGAGTAATTTTAATTCCTTCTGTTACACTTTTTAATAAGAAAGCATTAAGTTCATGCGGAATGTTTCTGATAAAAGTTTCTAAGTTATCTAAAGGTTAAGGCTAAACATTTTATTCTACACTAAATAAGGCATACTATAATATTTTCAAAATTCTAGTTATGAAAAATTAAAAAAAAATCATTGTATCGTGTAAATTATACAATCTGACTTACTTTAGCCTATGTAATTAATTTATTAAATTATTTATAATTAATTAATAATTGCTATAGTCAATAAACCTTGATTTCCTTTGATTATGTTAATATACCTCAATAAATTCTGAATTAAGTCCTTCGATGATTTTAAACATAATATTTTGTTCCCAATGATGTAAATGTAAGGATTTGAAGATTTATAAATTTCATTATCATCTGCCTACTAAAAGTTGCTGGATAATATTTTTATCAGTTGAAAAATGGAATTTAAAATGCAAAAGTTTTTAAATGAAGTTATTCAATAGCTCAAACCTATGAGTTTTGATTTTCTTACTTTCAGTTTAAAATGTTTATGATTTTTTTTTAAACTGAAAGTTTAAAAACTATAGAAAAATTGCTGAGAGTCTAATAATTTTTGAAATATTTAAGAACCATAGAATTTATTTTTCAACAAATTTTAATAAAAATTTTTAAAAATGTATGTAAATATAAGATATTTCTATGCAAAAATTATAACTATGTTTACAATAAAATTTCTATTGTACATTTTTTATCCTTCAAAATTAAATATGTTTGAATCTTTATTTTAAATAAATATGTTGAATTTAATTTTCCTTCCTTTAGAAATAATAATAAGTAGCTATTTATTGAAATTATCCTCAAGATATAGATTTTACCATTAAAAAAATTTAAATATTTTTTTACTTCAAAAAGCATTTTCCTTGTACGCAATGAATTTAAATATCAGCAATCTTGTGATTCACCTATACGATGTTTCAAATTAAATATAAACATTCTAGAAACAAACACATTTTATTCAGACTGCTGAAAAATTAATATGAAAGATATTTTTGATTTTTATACAAAAGATAAAAAATGAATAAAAAAGAAAGTAACGTAAATAGTTTAAATTCAATTCTCACGTTGTGAAAATTTGATCCAATTAGATGGTTAGTGAACCAATCAGTAACAAGAGGATGAAACAACATAGCATAGTATTTTTTGTTAAAAATCAGAACAATCTTAAGCAGCATAAAATTATAAATTTAATTTTAATAATTCTGTAATTTCATTTATTTTACACTATGCATATATGAAATCCATACATTTTTTGCGAAATTTTTTGTGAATTACCATAAATGTTTTATTCGACAATTTAGAATATTACTGAAAAATTAACATACAATCAGTTTTATCATTTAATACATTTTAGAATATTTATTTGAAGCTTAACATAGCTGAGGACTTTGATGGCGCATAGCCGATAGCTAAAAAGCTAGTTGTAAGTTGCTGTAAGTAATCTGAATAATTATACCGAGTTACCTCAACATATGACTATTCATGAATAATGGTTACAACTGACATATTACAAACTGAAAAATCAAATTACTTTTAAAGATTATGAAATGACAGTTGATTCCACGAAAAGCAATATAAACGTATGTCAAATTAAATACATGATGAAATTGAAACTTCCATCTATCATTTCATAGAAATGATACTTACTGAAGCAAACGTAGAACCCATTGTAGAAACATCTAAAAATATAAAATAAATTAAATTAGGTGAAAACAAAAATTTATAAGCCGAAGGAATTTTTGACGCTTTCTTTTATTAAAGAATATATTTTATTCTTCTAAAAAATTACTTTTTGGATTTTTCATTTTTTAACTCATTTTTACCTAACATTTACATTTCACACAGTCATTATAAAGGCTTGTGTGAAATGATAATTAATTTAGTAAATAATAAAATTTATCTATTTATTTTGTGAATTTTTAAAAATGAAGTTTACAGTTTATCTAAAAATTACTTTATTCATTAAAATATCTTTGATATTTCCTTTTTTGTTGAATAAATTTCATTGAATATGTAATACAATCCAATGAGTAATTTTAGCTACTTATTTGTTTTAGAATTTCTATGATAAATTGCATAATTATAAGTATTATGTAACGAAAATTAATTTCATTGAAACGTACATTATAAAATAATTCCAAACACATAAATGTTTTAGAAATATGAAATCCAAATTTTAATTTCCTTTTTCATACTTGTAAAAAGTGTATTCTGTTGTCTATATTGTGTCATTTATCTTGAAATATTGATGGAAAAGGAATAAAATCTGATATAGATATTTGAAAACAAAGTACAAATCCCTGATAAATAATTGAATCAAATTTATAGAAAATATGATTTGTTGGTTTATTCTCTTTGATATAAAAAGTGAAATTTTATATGTCTTCTTTATTTGTATTTGTAGTGAAAAACCACTTTCTGTATTCAATTTATTATAACCACAAAAAAGACTTCATTGAATGGAAAACTACATTTTTTTACTTTTCTTACTATCAGGAAAGTTTTGAATGGCTTTTTGTATAGCAGTTTTCTTAGAAAGTAGTTTGACAAAAAAGTGAGAATATCCTCGAGGAAATGCATATTACAAAAAGTTATGAATTATAGAAAATACACACACATGTTACAAAATACTTACATTTAAATTCTTAATTTACTTTTGTATAATATAGAATATAATAAAATGCATTACATTAATTCATTTGTAATATATAACAACATAGGTTATTTTTTACCTTAGGCATTTATATTGGTAAAAAAGAATGTATTCCTTACTTTATTGTTTAAATTATCTCTTGGAATCAACATTTAATATTTTTTCAAAAATTCCATAGATTATATAATTTTTAATGGTAATTTTTTAGTGATTCTTTGAGATAACCATTTATATATTTAAATACATTTATTTAATTCAGAATCAGTTTTATTTGAGTACAAATAATTCAATGATTTAAATGCTATGAAGGTTAATACTAAGTACCTTTAAAATAAGATTCCTAAAGAAATTCTTGTTAATATATAACAGAGAAAATATATAAAATGTTTATTTTCATTGTAAAAATAAAATAATTGATACAAGGAAAATATTTCTTGTTATTATCATTTTTGACAGCGTACTTACTTTTCATTCTACATTTTCTAATGATAAAATATCAGATACTTTCTCTTTTATTGATGATGAGTAGAAGTCAAGTACATCTTAAGACGATATTAAATTTATAAACACAATGATTTACAGCATTATATTAATAAAAATTAACATAAATTTCAAAACATTTGTTGATTATTAAAATTGAGAAAAAGTAGATAGTTCTTCCTTTTTTAATTCATATTTATTTACAAATATTTTGTTAATACGGCGAGTGTGTCGCACAGGTGTTTTTGCTGAAATATTTGTATATATTGTTAAAGAGTTCTGTAACCATAATGGCATTCTATGTTTATCACTGCACATTCTGTTGTCCTTGCATTAAACTGTATGCAAAATTTACAACATTATTTTATATCCACTGTCCATTTCTCAAAAACCAAATTATTCATCCAAGAATAAAATAATTTAAATCGTACCACTAAGGCAAGTTAAAACTATAAAAATCGTCTCTGTCGGTCCTTTTTACTGTCCAAAATTTTCTGATCATATTATCTTAAATCCATCAACTTTGTTGTCAATTGTCTAATTCAGTAAAAAAAATATGAAATGCTTATGATTATCTGGAGATAAAGTACATCCAGTATTCAGATAGTCTTTCTTTCAAGTTATACTTGCCCTGACTTAATTTTATAATTTGTAGTGATTTTGGTCGCTCATTTCATAGTTATGACATTTTACACGGTTTAAGTGAATACTTTCCTCAAAAGCTTCGAAAAAGATTTTTATGATTTATAGGGACAACAGAATATAATTAAATGAATTTTTAATTCTTTTAATACGCGTGTTGTTTGTTATAGCTACAGAAATATCAATAACTCATTTGTAAAAAATCATGTTTTTATTCAAGATAATACGGAAAACCTACTATTTAATAACGAAATTAATAATTAATATACTTAAAAAATCATGTTTAATACTATTAGTTTCCTAAAGAGTCATTTCTTTCTTTTATAAAAATTGAATAATGTATTTTTGTTTTATGAAAAAAGTGCATTGTTGTATGTACATTGAACATATTTACAGCTAGGATGTTTTTAAAATATATTTTTATTTGAAAAATTCTCATTTTCAGCTCATGAAATTTCGCTTAGTATTTAAGTGTAAAAGAAAATGAAGAAATCTTAGTAGATTACATTTGCATAAAAAATAAAATCCTTTTTAAAGGCAATGAAAGTATTGAAATTCATTAAATAAAGAAAATGGTGTTCTTTTTATAAATATTTTTTATTACTTTGAGAAAAAATTAATATTAATATTTTTTCTCAAAATATTTTATTTCAAAAATCTTCTAAAGTAAATGTAACTTTCAAAACTAAAAAATCTAAAACTCTTCTAAAATTTTGAATTTATTAAAATTTAGATTTTATCATCAAAACAATCCTCAATACTTATATAAGTAATTGCAAAGGTTGTGTTAACTAATTCCATTATTCGCAAAGGTACAGTTAAGCTTTTTTCCAAAGTACTTAAAGGAAGGTAAGCTCAAATAATAACAATTTCCAAAATGTTTGTAAAAAAGTATTTTTTTATAAACTGTTTATCAGTTTTTATAGATTTTTGAGTTTGTTATATTACATGCAACATTATCATATTATCTTATCAAAATGTTTCTTATGTTTAAAGTTTCTTATTTTTGTTATATTTTTCATAAATATAATATGTGTAGCTAAAATATTTTAAAACCATAAGTTTAACAACACATTACACTTAAAAGTCAGTATATTATAATGAACAATAAAACATTCTAGTATTTTGTAGAAATATATAAGAAAATTTAAGGAACAACATCACATTGATTCATCATAAATATTTAAAATAGTTGAATTAGTGCCATCACAGGATATGGCAAATTTCTGATTTTTATCTATCATGAATTAATATCTTTAGAATTAATCATAAAAATGCATTTTTTAAATTTGTATGTTTAAATTATTTACAGTTAGTGCAAAATAATGTAACTTTAAATTAAATTCGTTTTAGATCCTGCATTTAAGCATTCTGATGCTTATTTTCCGAGAAAATAAAAGCTAATTATAAAAAAAGCAAACAGAAAGAGGAACTTCATCTAGTTAAGAAATGCCAAAGTTTAAACTGGATCAAGGGTATCGAGATATATATTTTTAAATTTTTAAAAACAATTTTACTAAGCATTTTAATTCCTTTGCCTAAGCATTTTATTTGCCAAACAGCCTGCTTAAAATATTAGCAGCATAATTATATGTTAATTCCATTATGTGGGCGGCAGTATTGCAGTTCAAAATAAGATATTCTTAATCTTTGTGTCAGTGTTCAATACAATGATACAAGGCTCTCTCACATATCTTTGAACTGCCTCTTTTTTAATTACTTTTGGTCAGACATTTAGCCAACCAAAAATGCCATCCTCAAAGTAGGCTGTAAATTTGAACACCACAAAATATCATAAATTGTGGTTGTAATTAATAAGTGCCACGTAAAATATGTCTTCGGATATCAATAATATTCATTATCTTTTTTTACCATGACAAGGGAAGATTTCATGAACTATTGATATGAATATTGAATGTGCAATGGTTTGATATTTAATGATCGCTTGGAAATGAAGTTTTAATGAATAGTTTAAAATACATGTATAATAAATATTATTTATTTAAAAAAACAGCCACTTCAAAATATTAAGTTTATTTTTTCATTGAAAGAAAGTTTATTTTAACTAATACAACTAATAGTACATAGGGATATTGCATAAAATTATTTGAGTTATAATTTAACAGGTATGTTATTCTTATTGACAAAAATATTCTGTATATCATGTTTTAATAATTTCCCAATTTAAAAAAATGTGAAATTTGTTTTTATTATTCTAATAAATCTAAGGTTAAAGTTATTTTAATAAATGTTGACTACTCAATATAAAATTTTTTAATATTGTTATTACTTATTGAATTAGCAATATGTTATAAAATAATTTCTCAAAAACTGAGATTCTATCAATTGGACTTCATCCTTAAACCAGAAAATCTTTTAACAGATTTCTAAATAATGTTAACGGTTTCATTCGGAATGATATTTAAATAACTCATTTGTAAGGAATAAGCTTGTCAAATGGGTGTGATAGAGTTGTATTAGTTAAGTAAATTTGCAAATGCGACCACACCCTTTATTAACAGTCAGATTAAAATCCTAACTAGATAAAACGGTAAATTATCCTATAATTATTCTAAATCCCTATTATGCTTTTGATTTTATCTCTATTAAATAGGAGTAAAACAATTCTTTTAAAATAAAAATTGACCTTCTAGAAAAATGCTCTCTTATATTGAATTTATAGTTACATAAATTAAATGAATGCCAGGAATTTTAATCATTCAGGAGTGTAAAACACGAAGGAATTGCAATATTTGGTGGCAAAACATAATAAGAAATATTAAATCCATTTAAGAAAACGATACATGATAAGAAATGTTTCAGATTATTAATTTCTGAATAAAATAGAATTCAAATTATTCAAGTTATTCAACGTACATGAGTTTTTTACAGATAACAATACGTTAAAATTCACAATGTAAAAATCAGCAAAGCTTAAACTTTTGTAAACAAGTTTATAGAAATTTAAATGATTTTGATCAGATGTTATTGGGGTTAAAAAATATGAATAATATTTATTCAAAGAATTTTTAAAACATGAATTCATAGCAAAATTCATTTCATTCATTGAGTCTGCTTACAGACTTTGACAAAATTTACATTTGAAGAAAAGTTTGGGATGGGGTAAGTAATTTATTTCTTATTATTATAACTTTTCAATAAACCTTCAGACAAAAATAATTCTGAGAATCAATTCAAAGCCGAGAAAGTCTTATAAATTTGTGGAAAATGTTTGTGATTTTGGGAATGTATAGTAATCTATATTCTTTGTAGTTCAACAACTTGACGTCAGATTTACATGCAGTATGGGAAAAATCAATTTATCAAAACTTAAAGTTACTGATACAAAAACAATGTTAAAAATTATTATACATTTTTCATCAATTACCAAAACAAATAATATCTTCATTTTTGTGGAATCTATCTTCAAAGTCAACAATAAATACTAGTATAGAATTAAAAAAATGACATCGGATAAATGGAATAATATGTTAAAAGAATTAAGTATACTAAATAGAATCCAAGTGTCATAAGCAACAACAACAACTAAATACATTTCGGGAAATGATAGTTTAAAATGATTTAAATCAAAATATAACTAAGAAGCATTGATAGTCTTACAAATACCTTTAAATACTTATATTTTGCAGAAGTAGAAAATAAATTAATAGTGTCTGATTTTTTTTTGTTTGCTAAAATTATAAATTGTGCTAATGCATGTTTATTTTTATTTAAGACCATGATAACAATTAAGCATTTATATAAAAATTTGAAATGAGAAAATTGACAAAATAATTAAAGCATTTGACATTTTAACTATAGAAGCACACTTGTTTTTCGTCTAAATTGATTTATATGAATAAATTCTGCTAGAATTCGTGTAGCAATCACTTTTGGAAGAGATAACATTTTTGCCAAATGTGAGTCTATTCTGTACATTTAATAATATCTAGTCAAACACATATTTTGGTCTTGATATAATAACAAGTTGAAAATAATGTTTTAAATTGCAAATTTAAAATTCAAAACATAAGTCTTACTGTTATCAGCTAAAGTAATCTAGAAGTTTCTTTTTCTATATAATAATTCATGTCAAGTTAAATTTTATAAAAATATTCCCAAAAACATATCTTTATTTTGATACACCAATGTTTATTATAGAGAGAAAGACACTATGTAAGAATATATATTCTAAAATCATCATGAAATGTTAATTTATATATATATATATATATATATATATATATATATATATATATATATATATATATATATATATATACAAGCTGACCCAGCCACGCGTTCCAGTGGCTGAGTTTTTATAATACATTGAATAAATTTTTTACTAATTCTTGGGTACAATAAAATTATTATTTTCTAAAAAAATTAAAATAGGTTCATACATATGAGATTAAAAATAAAACGTTTCGCAAAAATTTAAAAGTAATAGGTAAAGTATCGAAATTTAGAAACTAAGCACAAACCAACATATACTTTCGGAATTTACATTTTATTCATCTTATATTAAATTATAGTTTGTAATCAGTGACTTACTTACAAAATATACTATATAAATTAAAAACATCTAAAAATAAATTGTTATAAATGAGGTAGATAACATTGACATCGAACTATTATTTTTTCAATTTTAAATTATTAAAACTAAAAATTATCTAAGTACTTCTTTGTGTACAACATCCCTTTGTGTACAAAAAACACCAAGAGATTTGATGGTTTTCCTACACGTGAGCAGGCAACATATAGCTGTCCATGTGAGAAACATGTGTTTTTCAAATCCAAACAGCAAATAGACATTGTTTGGCTTTGAGATTTATTTATGGTTATCGCAAAAGCTAAACAAATCGGAAATTGGAGCCTTTTAAACGGTATTGGAGATTCTGGCGCTATCAGTAGAATACGTGGAAACAGGATGATATCTTCTTTAAATTTTCCCGTCAAAATTGTTGCTTCGAGAATATTTTCGGTCATTTCTTTTATGTCTAAACGTGTACCGTTACATAATTCAGGTGGGTTTAAATTACGTAGAAGAATAATTGGTGAACCAATTTTCAATTGAAGATTGTGTGTTGGTATTCCTGGCATATCCTGAGAATTCAAAAATCCAGTTGGAAAGTTTACGGCTTCGTTTTCATCAATAACTGTGTCGATTTATTTAAAAGACATCAAATCACCGGGCAACATCTGTTGTATATGGAAGTTAATTTCGTTCACATCAACGTTTCTTGCAGCCAAAATAGCACGATTACAGAGCCAATAATCAAATTATAAAATAAAAATAAAAGGCTATCAAGAAATACTTACATGTTTTCGAGGTGATATAAAACATAGTAGAGAAAATCAGTAATAAATAAAATTTTATTTTACTATTTATAATATTAAAAATATTCAAATTGAACATTGCACAATAATAACACAATACAAAATATAATTATAAAAATGATTCAAGAAAAATTGTTACAGTATGATTATACATCATGAAAATATATGTAAATTCTATATTCAACCACGCGCTTGCGCTCGCACGTTGATTTTCTCTGGGAGATAGTATAATCTAGAAAAATAAACACGTCGCCATCTGCCGAATACCTGTGCAACTTAGATCCTAAATCGCCAACTATTTGGAAATTACAGAACTAACCAATAAATAAACTCTAATATCGTATAATAAATATTGAGTTCAATAATTAAGAGATAAAAACTATTCTATCTTTTAAGTTGGACCATATTATAAATGGTTACAAAATTTTATCAAAATCGGTTCAGTAGTTTCGGAGTTTATCGCGAACATACATCGTTACACAAAATTTTTATATATATAGAATTGCTGACCCAGCCACGCTTTGCTGTGGCTGAGTAATTATAATACATTGAATCAATTTTTTACTAACTCCTTGGTACAATCAAATTAATATTTTGTAAAGAAAATTTAAATAGGTTCATTCATATGAGATTAAAAATAAAACGTTTCACCAAAATTTAAAAGTAATAGGTAAAGTATCGAAATTTTGAAATTAAGCACAAATCAACATATACTTTCTGAATTTACATTTTATTCATTTTATATTAAATTATAGTTTGTAATCAGTGACTTACTTATAAAAATATACTATATAAATTAAAAACATCTAAAAATAAATTGTTATAAATGAGGTAGATAACATTGACCTCGAAGTATTATTTTTTCAATTTTAAATTATTAAAACTAAAAATTTTTTCCGCTGCATTATACTGAAATAAAAAAAATTAAAAGAATTTATTATTTGAATAAATAAATTAGATCAAAATGTACTGCTGAATAAATTAATAATTATCAAATTATAAGATAAAAATAAAAAAAATAAAAGTCTATCAAGAAATACTTACATGATTTCGAGGTGGTATGAAAATTAATAGAGAAAAACAGTAATAAATAAAATTTTATTTTACTATTTATAATATTAAAAATATCCAAACTGAACACTTCACAATAATAACACAATACAAAGTATAATTATGAAAATGATTCACGAAAAATTTTTATAATATGATTATACATCATGAAAATATATGTAAATTCTATATTTAACCACGCGCTTGCGCTCGCACGTTAATTTTCTCGAAGATGGTATAATCTAGAAAAATAAACACGTCGCCATCTGCCGAATATTTGTGCAACTTAGATGCTTAACCGCCATCTATTAGGAACTTACAGAACTAACCAATAAATAAACACTAATGTCGTATAATAAATATTGAGATCAATAATTAAGAGATAAAAACTATTCTATCTTTTAAGTTGGACCATATTATAAATGGTTGCAAAATTTTATCAAAATCCGTTCAGTAGTTTCGGAGTTTATCGGGAACATACATCGTGACACGAAATTTATATATATATATATATATATATATATATATATATATATATATATATATATATATATATATATATATATATATATATATATATATATATTTATATATATATATATATATATATATATATATATATATATATATATATATATATATATATATATAAATTAAAATTATACTTTAGGCATAAAAACAACTGAAAATAATTCTGTACGAATTATTGATTGAAAAATCGAAAATTTATGCAAAATATAATGAATTATTTTTTCGAAGTTAAATATTTTCTTTCATTTTCTTGCAATGTTTTTCTAAGTTTAGTTCCTCATTTTTTTTAACCAGGTGAGATCTCAGTAAGTCTTAGAGTAGTCTCTTCGAGCCACACAACCCTGCACGTATTAAGGGTATGATTGAGGTATCAAGAAAGCAATTTTTACTTCTATTATGTTTTGATACATTTGATATTTATCTGGATGTGTTTTAGGTAAAGTTTAGACAGATCGGAAAATGAATTATATTTGCACATATAAAATGTATACATGTTTGGGAAAACAAAATGATAAATACATAATTGTGTTCATAATTTGGAATCTTTTAAAGGAAACATTATTTTAAAATCGTAATAGTTACCTCATTTGTAACTATTTGAGGAAAAAAACATGTACTGAAAAATCAAATTGAAGTCTGCTTGATGAAAAATATAAAAATGAATATATTGTTTGGTGACCCTTAATCATAGGACTATATTTTTATTACATATATGAACATAATACTAAGAAACTTTGGAAATTAACGAGTCATTTTATTTATTTTAACTTAGTAAAGTATAATCAATTGTGATTGTTTTGTTTACCGGTCATAATTTTTTACCCTTTATTTTCTATTAATGATTTAATGAAAGATACTGTTTTACATAAATTAGTAAAAGCTTGTTTAATAAGCAGCATGGTTTGTGATTAAAAAAAGGTACTTAGTAAGTTTTATTTCAAAAGGATTTTTATTATAAAAATTTTAAAAATACATACCACTGAATTCTAGAATAAATTTTAATTTCTACATTTTATTTCAATAAACTGTGGATTAATAAAGAGCTTATCTTAAATCTGCTTTTAGTTTTTAATAGAAAAATAAAAAAATATGTATGTATATGGAAATCTTCCATTACAAAAATTATTCAAGTCAAATATAAGACACAATTACTTTTATTAGAAATAAAAACTATGTTTTCAGCTAAAACATAAGATCATGGAAAGAAAAATTGATTTGCTTCTTCTGCTCAGAATTCCTGGAGCCTGTAAAAATAGAAATAAAAAAATAGCTTGTTTTTCAAAAAAAAATCTATAAATATGACAAGTGCATTTCTTTACGTCTAGGAGCACCATGTAGATTTGAAGAAATTGTGAACCTGATTTTTGCATTTGATGTTTGAGCACGGAGTTATACATTGTAAAAGGAACTAATAGTATATTTGTTTAAAAGAAAAACTAGTTATTATCTAAAATTCTCAAAATAAAAATATGCCAATTCATTCTTTTTAAAAGAAAAAATTATATACCAATTCCATTTTATTTAAGCTAGCGTAGTGGGCAATAATGAAAATTTCTATAAGAAAATTCAACATTTCCGGGATACATTTTACTAAATTCTTCGTTGGAGATATTAATGGAAATCTTTTGAAGGCATGAAGAATATTTATGAGGAAAATTTTTGCTATTGTCTTTCAATGTTAGAAAATTAGAAAAAAATTTTTTCGAAGGTATTTTAAGCAATTAAAAAATGAAGTTATTTGATTCAAAAGTAAGAAATGAAATTTAGGATTAATGAAACAACAATACTTCAACACTCCTTGATTCTTTTCTGACTTTTAAATTATAAATAAATGTAAACATTTAAAATGCTTATGAATTTTGCTGGTACTAAGAATAAACTAAGATTAATGAATAGTATAAAAACTCATTTGTAAACAGTTTTTATTTAATGTAGATTATTACATAGTATTTATAAATGAATAGGATGCTTGGCAAAAATTAATATATAAAACTTTGACTGTTCATTCAATGATTAATTGGTTTAATATCATATAATCTATTTTGCTTACAAGAGTCTATATTACACTATGATATACAGCTTATAGGTTATTGCAAGAAGAAACTTTACTAATTATTATACCAAGTTCCATGATGTGGATATCATCATAATTGAAATCTTCTCATGTAAACAGTTTCAGAAGTTTAAATATTTTAAAAATATGAGACCAAAATAATATTATAAAATAAAAAGTATAAGAAGAGAAAACTTCTCTAGGATTTACAGTTTAAAGATTATTACAAGAGAAAACTTGTAATAATTTCTGTCTTAAATTCCATGAGGGAAATATAATCATCAATTAAAACCATCAACATGCTTACAATTTTATTAGATTAAAGTTTTTAAGCATAAATAACCATATTTTGTTCATAATGCGAATATGAGTATCGTTTGTAATTTTTACTATAAAGAAAAAAACGTTTTAAAATAAAGTAATGTTTTCCTTTTTTTGAGGATTATTTAAGACAAATATTCCACATGTTTAATAAGACGTAATGTACTGATAAACAAATTGTAATAACAAGCTTTAAAATAAGCAAACTAAGGCAAACTGTTTACTTTTTCCATAAGGTAGTGTCGTAAATGATACATAAATTGTAAGATCCCAATTATTTTATTATAATATGAAATTTTAATCAACTTTACATTTTTATACTTCTAAATGTAAGCACCTTGCACCATATTAGATGAAAGTTGTATATAAATATGCTTGATCCTAATCATATACAGTTTTAAAAGTTCAAAATAGGCAAAATAAACTCTATATTTAGCTTAATGAAAATTATACCAATGAGGAATAATCTTAGTGACATTCTAATAAATGTATGAAATAATTTAGAAAATGTAATCAAATAAATTCATGAATCCTTATATGTGTTGCAAATCAAATTATGATGTGAATCCATGAAAATATCATTTGCTTACAGAAAAAAAAATATGAATTTTACTTATGTTTGAAATCTAAATAATTCTTATTGTATTATTTTCAGGGTAAAAACAATCGCAACGTTATTGTACATATTCTACTAAAATGTTAATTTGCTGAAAACATGTATTTAGGCAAGATATTCTTAGAGAATTTAAAATTTTAATGTAACTTATTAGAATTGTTCCGTAACATCATATATTCAAAGATACATGAAGTCATGAAATGAGTTGTCAACAAAATGTGGTTTAAGTAATTAAGTGTCAAGAAAACTGTTATTAATGCAATTTGCAGATATTTACATGGCAGTTTTTTAAAATTACAAGATTTTATTCCTATGTAAAAAACATTAACTAAAAATTAATTAATGTTTGGATCACAGATTTGTATCCAATGAGAAAGCTGTTTCGAAGTTAAATAGGAAATCAATTCCAAGATCAGTGGGATAAGAAAAACATTTAGATGATTATCTGCTCAGTAATTAGAGAAAACACGGGATTTCCGGAAATGAAAAATCCCATGACCTGATACTTACAAACAACTTGTGCTAATATCCGGACTTTTCGCTTGATTTGGGAGAATATCAGCTAATGCTCCCAAACTAATGAAGTGAAAATCTGATGAATTATTTTTTTATCCATAATTATATTAATAGCGTTAAGAGTAGATGTTTTGTCCCCTTTTTTTGCAATCAAAATTAATATAATTTATTATCACTATTGAATACTTATTCAATAATTATTCGAAAATGGGAAATAAAATTACTTGAATTGAAATTTAGAAGAAAAATATTGCTTATATAAATGCATTAAAAACTCATTACAATATTCAAAGTTTCAAAATATAATAAACCATGACTTTCATTAACTTTATATGTAATTAAATTTTAAATGTATGAATATAATTTAGAATATTGATGGACAATTCCAATGCAAAAAAATTTAGAATTTCATTTGTTCGATTAAAATATTGTACAACATTAACAAATTTAAAAGTAATGAACACTGATTAATTTGATAGGATACAGAAATGCATTAACTGCATATCAACTGAGATTCCATAATTTTTCTAACATATAGTGAAGTAAGAAACCAGAAGAAAGAGTATTAAGTCAAAAGAGAGTTTTGAAAACAACTGAAACAAAAAATTTGTAAACTAAGAAAAATTTCGTCAAGATGAAAAGTATAAAAGTGATTAAAGTTGATATTTAGTATATATATATATGGTATATATATATATATATATATATATATATATATATATATATATATATATAACTGTGAGTGTGATGTTTGTGTGTTTTGAATTATAGTATGACAAGTATATGTGTTGTAGAATACAAAGAATACAATTATGTGTGTACTACGATTAGTAGGTGTAACTAGTACAATATAAAGACAAATGTCACATTGTATTAAATAGTATATTTTGTATTATATACAGACATTTTTTACAAGAAAGCAGCATTAATTTTAATTTTTGACTAATAAGCCTAGATTAATTATATGTGAAACTTATTATAGTTGTGTATTAAATTTATGTTATATGAAGATAAATATAAAGTTATTTTAAGTAGAAAATTATGTATTACATGCACATGTTATTAAAATTTAAGAAATATTGTTTTTAATTTTCTTTCTAATATGACAACTTTTGTAAACATTATTTATTAAAAAATTATACCTACAATCTAATATTAAGTCATGTATCAAAGTTGTCTTTTATACGAATATGACTATTTGCTTCCCGTACTCTCAGTTTCTGTCAAATATTTTACTACTTTATTTTGAAAACATTCCCACAATAAAACTATTAAATTGGATTAATATATCTCGCTTAATATATATTTCATTACATTCTCGTTCGTAATAATTATAATATTCTATTTCGTAATATTCTCAAAATACAGAAAAAATATAATATGCAATCAAATATATGCACAGTTTACATTTGCATATTTTAAAAATAATCAATATAATTTTCAGTTTTTCTTTTTCTTTACATTTGTATAAATTTTTGTATTAAATTAATAAAATTAGAAACAAAAATTTTTTTATGTATAAGAATTTATATATACATATATATATATATACACACACATATATATACATATAGTTGTATAACTTTTCTTTAGTTATTTAATAATTCCTTCTCTGAACACATGTTACTATCATAAAGGCAGTAAAGTTCAGAAGTTGTTTTTATGTCTTTCCTTCTTCTTAGACTAATGAAGAGAAAAAGAGATATGTCGATCCAATCTTATATATAAGCAGAGCACTTTCCCAAATAAGGCTCCAAGTGGAGTAACATATTTGCAGAAAATAACTTTAGTTGCTTTGCATTAATAAAAATATATGACCTTCCTTTTTACAAAAATTGAAATCACTATTCTACTATGTAAATAATTATAATTAATATATTCCGTAATATAATTTAGTAAATTACTTTTTCCAATCATAATTAAATAAGTGTTTATGATTAAAAATTATTTTAAATTAAATGTATGTACTAAGTGACACTAAGAATAAAAATGTTTTCCATTTGAAGTACTCAATTAAATATTTCAAACTTCTACGTTAATTTCATAAAATCATTTGCATATTTGCATAAAATATATGTTGAAATACTTAGCTGTGTGTGTATTTCAGTTTTTTTTATCACAAAGTTTATCATCAAAATATAACTCAGGAATATTTACAATAGGTTTATTATATAAGAAGTTTTTAATTTATAATTTTATTTTTTAAAAATATCTTTTTAAATCATATTGTTAAATATATTATAAATTAGTTCTACATTATAATAAGCACCCACTCTGTATAGTGGTCAAAGTGCCGGACTGCGGATAAGAGGTCCTGGGTTCGAATCCCAGTTCGGACATGGATGTACTTTCTCTCTCTGTCTATCTTTTGTTTGTCCTTTCTGTGTATGAATGGGTTATGAATGGTTGCCTTCATTATAAATGGGACCCTATGGCATGTGTGTACTGAGAAAGTCGGACTCCACACCAAAATATGGTTCAGTCCTAAAAGTGGAGCAGTGCACCCCATAATGTCAGCCTAAGTGGCCCAAGACAACTACAACAACATGTTATAATTAGACAAAATTGATTATAAGGGCCATTTAAATACCAAAATTATAAATATTAATTTTAGTTTACAAACTTGATAAAACAATATAAAACCAAAAGTTAGACAAAATGAAAATGTAAGCATCAAGATAGATGTCAAACAAATGCATATGTTTTTATGAAATTATGTCTTCGTCTTTGTTGGTGAAACATACCTTTAAGCAATTTGTCCAGAAATTCTCCCATGCATAGCATTACAAATTTTTGTACCTCTTCACAGACGCCATTCTGATGATAACATGATTTTGTTAAAAGTATTCAAGAGTAAATTTACTCTGATTCATTTTATTGATCATTATAAATCAAACAAAAATGTTCTTGTTTTTTTTAAGAATTTATATGACATATTTCTATTAACCACCATTGAATTTATCTTGGTTTAGTTCTAATACATTTTGGGCCTTAAATATGAACTTAAGAATATAGTGCATGTGGTTGTTCAACATTAGAAAAAAGAATACTTGAGTTTGAAATGAGTTAAATTCAAAATATTAAGGATAATATTAAAAAAAATAATTCAAAAATTTCACTTTTCAACAGTTCTAATGTCAACAACAAATTTATATTTATTGTAGAGAGCACAAAATATTTCAGATTTAATATTCATTTCTTCAACTTTCTCTCTGTTTTACTCCGCTTAAATTACAGCATTCCTACACTAAAAATAAGCCTAGACAGTTGCTTATATTTGTATACACTGGTTAATGAAGATCTAGATTTTCCAAATTGAGGCTGATATACGAAAATCTTATACTTGTTGAAACTTACTCTTTGAATTTGATTACTTTCTTAACTTCACAAATTAATATCGAAAAAGAGATTTTCATTTTTATTATGTTTTTGTTACTATGAAACAAAATAATATATTTCATATTTTTAAACTCATTTATTTAATGTAATCACATTAACTTAAATTTTTAATATTTAAAATATTTTAAAATAAGTAGATAAATTAGTTTATACAGAGAATTTAGATAAGAAAATTTTAAATCAAATATCAAAACTCTAAATTAAACTCTTAACGAAATTCGTAGGATGTATGTCCATTTACTTATTTTACCCTCATTTTTGTACTCTGAAATTACTTTTTATAAATCTTTTGAAGTTGTGTGAAAGACACTCAGTAAACGTGACTTAAATTCTCTTGCACATAGAAAAATGCATAATATAAAAATTTTTGTCTTCATTAAATTCTATACTAAGAAATTTCTAATCCGCCAATGATACAAAAAACGTGTGCTGAATTTTAAATGTAAATCTAATGAGTCTTGCAGATGTCTTAGGAAAATTAGTCCTTTGAAATTATAAGAGACATCTACTAAAAGCTTCACGAAAATCAGAGAGATATGTTTGGATTTTACAGTTTCATGCAAAAGTATTTAACAATTCTTAGAAATGAACATTTTAAAAGACTCATTACCATGTTAGCATATGCTCAATTTTAGTAGTATGTATGAAATCTTGTAAGGTAGAAAGATTATGATCCTTCTCCGATATTTTTTTACATTTTACACAGCGATAAGTTTTATAAAAGAGTATGATAATTTCTAAATTCACAAAAAATTGGCAATATCCTGTTCATTGTGTCCATTTTATTATTTTCAACATTTATTTGCATTGAAGCTGTATAACAATACCTTGTTATTTTTGAACATGTTTTCTACTATGTTTATAAGATTAAATTATTAAGATACGAAAATGTAAGACAAATTTCTAAGGGCCTTTACTTTAACCTTTATTTCAGGTATATTTTTTCTGCGATAACGAAAATTTAATAACTTAAGTCATGTTTGGTTTCTAAGACAATGAGTTTCAACATTTTCTCACTAAATATTGAAATAAACATATATAAAAACTAAGTGTGAAATGGAAGCTAAAATTGTGATTAAAAAGACAGAAATGACTAAAAGTGTTTTTTTATTTATTAAAAATAAAAGTAGAAATATTTCGAATATAAATTAAGAGAAATTATTTGAAGCTTCAATTTATTTGCATAAGCTAATCTGAAATGAAAGTATAATTCTATTCACAATAGCATATTTTGTAAGTAAATATTTTTTAAAAATAACGCGATGAATATTATTTGCCGATATAAGTACATGTTATGTCTCATGATTCAGATGAAATAAATTTTTTAAAGACTCATTATTATATTAAATATTTTTAAGAATTTAATCAACCTATTCTGTATTTCAATAAAAAAGGCAAACATTGATTTACTAAAATTTATGGTACATTTTAAGCAGTATAAAGTTTAGTGTTAACTTACTAAATAAAAAATTGTTGCATTTATTATCACTTGGATAAAATTATTTTAAATTCAAATAAATATAATTTTACATACTTAATTAAAAATAGTGAAATTGTATATATTTTCATAATACTTTTACCATACTACTAATTTTTTTTTTATCAAAAAGTATATTTTAAATTTTTAATATAATTTAAGCAAAGAAAAGTTATAATATGATGCTGTACGATTAAAGTACGAAATTAGCATTTTAAATCTAAAAAACTATTTCAATTTTTTCTGATAATTGATCTTTTTATAAGATTTGTTATCAGTTCGGTGACAGCAAATGATATAAACCTTGTTCACTTAAATACAATAGTTAATCTTTGAAGTTAATGATTCCAAGGTAAGAAAATTTGAGCTAAATCTTGTGTGTGTGTGTGTATTGAACTAAAAAAGGAGAACATTAAAAATAATATTTAATTCCCATTTATTATTTTTAAAATTTATTTTCATTGTACAAAGTGAAATATTGCTTATAAAATATTTTATCTACATAATCTATAGAATATTATTTTCTCGTTTTTAGAAAATTTTAAAATATGAAAAAATTTAGATTTTAAATGTAAGTTATTGAAAATATCATTATTCAGCAAATTGAATCTAAAATATAAAGAAATATACTAAAACTATATGTTTGTAATTTCAGTTAAAAGTCAAAGCTATTAATTTAACTAAAATAATTTTTAGAGTGCATGTATAAATAAAATTTGGCAGAATTAATAGTAGAACAGAAAATCAGGTTTATAATCCCTCTCAAAAATTTTCTTTGAAGATTGGAAAAAAATTATGATAATACAAACTTCATATGTATTTTACATTTCATTACTTTTAAACATTTATTCTTTTTGTTTAAGAGTAAACAAATTTAAGTGATTTTTCAAAAGATTCAATTAAAATAAAATGCTATTGAGAAATATACTTTTATTGACGGTAGGAAAAATTCTAGTTTTATAAAATGTAGATCTTCTTTTTTATGGTAAATATTAAATAAAGGGGTTTCAAAAAAAATTAAATATCACAAGTTTGAAAAGTTCTTGTGTGGGAAGTTCAAAGTGAAAATAGTTATCTGTAATAAAATGAATGTAAATAAACCCCTAGAATCACTTTCTGAACTATTTATTGAATGGAATATATAAATTAGTTATTTAAGGAAACATTTTGATTTTTATATTGAACCAGCCTGGTTTTAAAATGAAATGATAAAGTATAAAGAGAATTTTATATAATGGAGTCAAAAGATAACTATTTTGAATAATTTATATTTGGTACAATATTATAAATATTTTGTTAAAATAAAATAGTAAATTATTTGAAAATATGTTATTATTTTCAATTGTCCTTGTTTATACTTATATAGTTATTCTCAAATATGTGATTCAATGTGACATGTTTTCTCACTATCTTATTTTGTTATACAAAAAAATTAAATGCTAAAAATTGTTTTTCCTTTTCTCCAATTATCACGTTGAGTGAATCATGGGAAGCTATTAATTGGAAATACTTTAAGATATATTAATCTAGATATATAAGTAAGAAACACATATTTTTATAAATATTAAATATTGAAAAAAATTACGTGCCTTTTTTACTTAGTAATAGATTTAAACATATTGCTTTTTTGTTTTAAATTCATGAATATAATAAATTACATTTCTATGTAAAGAATTTTAATATAATAAATGCAGCAAAAAAAAAAATCAAATGTAGAATTACAGTTTTTAGTGTTATGGTAGAGTAACTATTTCTTTTCATCTCTTCTGAAGACTTATGCATCACAGCAAAGAGAGAAAAAGTGCTTTAAATTACTTTCCAAAAAATGAAAAGGTGAAATGAATACATGATGCTGACGCAAAATGGTTTATTTTATTAAAGAAAAATCACTGATACGATATTCTTCTGTTAGAATAAAGCTTTTACAGATGTGCTCTTTTATATCTGTTTGGAATATAAAACATTCAGGATAAGTAAATTATTAAATTTTTTTTCAAATTCTAATACTTTTCAAAGTTTTTTTTAAATATTTCTTTTAAATAGAAATTTAATATATATATATATATATATATATATATATATATATATATATATATATATATATATATATATATATATATATATATATATATATATATATATATATATATATATATATATATATATATATATATATATATATATATATATATATATATATATATATATATATATATATATGCTATAGTAAATACTACACATATTAAAAAAATTCTGCTTAAACTACATTCCAAATACTCTACCATATTTTAATATTTTTATTACAATATAATAATAGTATTCAAATTTCTTAAAAATGAGTAGAGTATGTAAAGTCACTCTCCAAATTAATCACTGAAGTTTTTTTGAATAAAGTAGAAGTTGATTCTGAAAAATTATTACATTTTGTGTATAGGTTATTTTTTCTTAAAAATGCTTATACACAGTAGGATCTGATAAGAAATTAAGAATTAGAATGCATGAAAAATGACATTCTGGATTACAATTTTCTGTTATTAAGATGAGTTTCTAGCGTCTTTTTAATATTAATTTATGTACTCAAAACCAACGACTCCGTCTGACAAGATCTCAGACAAGTCTATATTTTGCTTTGCATTGATTCAAAAAATTTACAGCAATTTGGCTGTGGTATTGCCTACTAATCTGAATGTCATTTGGGGAATCATTTCGATATTAGTATTCAAATACCTGATAAAAATGAAATACACTTTAAAAATTACTGCAGTATTAAATTATGACTCTGTTAAAAACATCATGATATAATCTACTGATTGGAAGAAATATAAATTGAGATTTATTTACTTATTTTAAAAGAATATCAATATTTTATTTGAATGGCATAAATATGCACACTTTTCATAGTAATGATTTTTCTTAAAGCACTTTAAAATATGTTGTAGTTGTTGCTTATGAAACTTGGACAAGCCAAGCTTGCTATGCCTTTGGCAGTGCGTATTAAGTCAATAGAGAGCATCATGGATCAGAGCACCACGAAGGTGAAAGTATGACTTTGCTCTTTTAAAGGTGCCTCATAATTTTGAGCTACGGTCAGGTGACAAGACCACACCTGAGCTGGCACCCTCCTCTCCACATCCACGCCACACCAGCGGAAGGACTTTGGACGTCACATATTAACGTTTACATTTAACCCGAAATTGATTGCATATTTTCAGATATGTTGTAAGATAATCACACATGTTCAACTGTTGTAAAAAAATAATTTTTATATGTCATTTTTTTTAAATATATCTTTAAATAAAAGTTCCAGCAGCTCCCATTAAACTGGTAAAGCTCCTTGGAGTTAGGTACAGGGGAGTTCGCTGGTGTCAAAGTTAAACGTCCCCAACCCAAGGAGTTCCAGCAACCCAGTGAAGGAGAGTACACCGTGGCCACCCTCCCAACCACTGCCCGCGGCAAATGATGCTTCACTTTTCTGGGCTTACGGGAAATGGCGTGAAGTTACTGAGCCACTGTGGAGCTCACTTTAAAATATAAATCTCACAACGCTTATATTAACGCAGAAAATGTTTCATAATATGCAAGATTCTCTATTTTAATGGATGAAATCTGGTAATCAGCATAGACTACCTAATGAATGATTTAGGAAATTAAAGGTGCTTAAAATTCAGTACAGTACAGGGTTTGTGCCAAAAGGAAATATTGAGGAACTTTAGATGAATCTAATAAATCATGGTGCAAATTTTCCGCTGTATTTAACTTTGAAAACAATTACAAATACAAATCCACTGTACATAATTTTATAATTTTCGTAAAACTCTTTTATTGCTTAAAATATTAAATTCCTGGTATTTATATGAATAGAAAGTATTTAATATTTTTATGAAATATATAGTTTTTATTCTATTTGTGATAATTTTTATAAAAAATAAGTTTATATTTTATACTTATTATAACAATTTTCATATTTTATTTCGTGCATTCTCGTCATTGGATAATATGTAATTAATTGATAGGATTTTTAACAAACACTTGATTAATTTGTAAATAAGCATGATACTTTCATTTTAATGCTTCTATATAACGTTTATTTTTGAAACACTTTTTTTTAATATTCCAAAATGTTGAGGATATTTAAGAAAGATTAAGTTAAGATATAGCTTTCCATTTACTATATAGTTTTTAATTATAAATTTAAAGAACAAAAAAAAACTCAAAATAAATCTGACTAGTCTGATGAAAAAAGCAATATTTTTGGTTAAATACTTTTAATATTTAAAAATGTTTCCGTAAGTCAAGGATCTTGATATAGGATCTTTTAAAAAAATTTTTTTTCGATAAAAATAAATTTTTATAAATACGTCTGTTCATAAAATATTTAAATAATAAAAAAAATTATTAATTTCTTTTTAATTTACTGTAATATTGAAATGTTTAATTTTCTGTGTCATTACATTGCATACAATTTCAGCATATTCTTATGTATTCTTTAAAATAACTTGAAGTTAACTGAAAATGAGTGCAATTTAATAAAACTTATGTGCTTTCTGACATTTTATCTACTAATATTGTTTTGTTTGTTGTTTTAATGTTTATACTGGAAATTATATATTGTGATTTAATCGATGAAAACTATTTCAAGCTTCAAATATTATAAAAGCCTTTTGTACAAACACTAATTATCCTAAGCAGTAAGTTTAAATTTAGGATTCTAGTGAGTGGTAATTTTCAGCACACTTTTCCGAAATTTATAAGAAGAATATGACTAAATAATATAATTGAAACAATATTAGCTCTTGTAAAATATATCATCTTTTATAATAATTTTAAAGAAACAATTGTGAATGTAAGTTCAGATTTTATCAAAACTAATTAATAGAAACTTTAAAACAGAAACCAATTATTCTTTTAATATTATTGATAAAACAAAGAAACAATAAATTTATAATAATTATTATTTTTATCATTATGATTTCTATGAACTATAGTTTTAAAAAAGCATTAATCTGCATTTAGTATTAGATACACGTGTAGCATTTATTTAGAATATTAAATTTTTTAAATCATAAAAATAAAACTTTCAAATATTTGTGAAAATTGCTTTGTTATTAAAACCTATAAATATTTTTATACTTGAATATGTTTTTAATATATAAGAAAAATATTTATTGTAGGAGCTTGTATAAAAAATAAAAAATGCTTAGAAAATAAATTAAAAACACAAATATAACATCATTTTGAATCTAAAACTGAATATCCTTTTATTTCAATAAAAATTAATCATATTAATATGGATTCACCAAATAACGAAAGTATACAAAAAACTTTAAGTGAATAAAATATTAATAATAAACTTTCAAAATCCTGCTAAATGGTCTTGAAATACTAAAAAACTAAAAGAGAGAATAGTATAAAAATTATGAACATAAAAATAAATAATAATTCCGGCCTGAAAATTATTAATGAACATTGTAATTGGCTACGTAACCGCATCATAATCTTTTCTTAGATAAACTTAGAAAATCATCGTATCTTTTCTGCTAGTGTAGAATATATGTTTATTATTTTTTTAATATTCTGTCATTGTTCTAATAAAACCTTTTATCTGAAATTTCTCTACATACTTAGCTTTGTGGTTAAACGTATCCTTAAAAAGTTTTTATACACATTTCGGAAAAATGTAATAAAATAAAAAGTTTAAAGATTAATTTACAAGAAAATAATGTTACTCTTTCATTTCAAATTTTGCTTTTTTTACATAATTGTTTTTACTTATGTGATTTTTATTTACTAGTTTTCCATAATTTCTTAATTTCTTATGTTGCTTTTATAAAATTTGTTTAATTTTAAATACATTGAAAGAAATTGGAAAGAAATAATTTATCATGGTAAAATATGCTAAGAAGTATGCAATCTAATTAAGAATCTCCTCATCTTTCATCGTTGTACCGTTATTCTTTGAAGTATCAGAGCCACAATTTGGCTTGAAAATGTATACATTAACAAGCTATGTTTGACTGACTATTTTTCATGATAAATTAATCTCAGCATTAAATCAAAGACATTTGTTTCCTTTAACCCACTTTATGTGGAATAACATATCGCTACACTATGTGAATGCAGTGAAACGATTCCTGTTGCAGGTTTTTGGTCAAGACACACTAATAGCACAATAGTGGACCTCAACTGGTTACTTTCTGATTATGAAGTTATTTGAAAGCCCCTATGTGCTGTTCATAACCCTCAGAATAGTTTGAGTTCAAACTTTTGTCTGTCGTTACTTTCTGTAATTCATTCCAAAATGTTGCACCCTCTTGTAGTGGATGTTTTATGCTTCCTTAGAAATGTGAATTGTGCCTGTAACTATGTGTTGAACACTTAATGCAGGAATAAATGAATGGAATGTCCTAAATATTGAGTTTCAGTTCCTTAGCGACTTCTTCTAGTAATTTTAAATAAGTTGTTTCTTCTATACTTCTACACATTCGGATAATCCCATTTTGAATTTGTAAAGCAAACAACACTGAATGAGCTCCGTCAAGAACTCCATTTCTTTCACTACTGTGCGAGTTAAGATTGTGAATGTGAGAAGTGGATCTATTTTTATAATTTCTGTTATTTTTATTCTCGACTGACTAGTGTCTCAACCTGTTCATACACCAATTTGCATACTTTTTCTTACTTCATTCAATGGCAACGGCAAGCTGTTATTTGTTTATCTCGAACATAGAAATAAAGTCCCTGCTTATTTTTTAGTTAAAACCAATCAGATCACCTACTTTATTTAAAGTTACATTGATTTGCTTTTCTAATATTTCATGAAATCATCGTGTACTGAAAAAAACGAATAATCCGCTTAACATATTTATAAATAAAATAAACAAATGCATAAGAAAATAGCTTTATTAATTTTCTTTGATTTCGTGCAACATTATTTTTCATATATTATTTTAACATATTATTTTTCATTAGATTAACATATTATTTTTTCCATTTAACATAAGGTAATTTAAATAATAATATAGAGCAAGTTTTATCAGGTGACTAAATTAGCCTAAGCATTTAGAAATATGTTATATCAAAATATAAATTATGAGCATCAACAAATTTAACATAACATTTTATTAAACCAGGAAAATAGCTGTGGTCTCATATGTTAAGTCCATTATAAAGATGACAAGATTCCTACTCCAACCTTCAAAATTTTAATCATAATTTTTAAGGAAGCATTGTTTTTTTATTTAAATAAAAATTTTTATGCTTTTACGTGAATAAGAATTGCAATTATCGTAAAAATATTTCTTTGAATACCTGAAAACATTCCAAAAGTTTAACATTCTTGTCAAATAAATGCTTTTAAGTGTGTAATGAAATAAACTTAAATATTTTTAATATAATTGGTGAAATATTACCATTTAATCCTAATATAAATAAATACTTAATGTAATAATTTCAGTTTCTTTATTAAAATTGTCAGTTTGAAAATTTTACTATACAAATAAATGAAATTTATCTTCAAATATTTAACTGAAATTTCGGAAACTGTATTTCGATATAAATGTTTTAGAGGTTAAAATGACTAAATTTGAAAGTTGTGAAATTTTAAAAAATTGCTAGAGTCTTAGCAACAAAGATTATATTAAAGGAACACAATATATGTAGCACTTTCACCTGAAATATATTTCCCCTTACCACAAATGCTATGACTGACAGGATAAGTATGATATTCTATCATAACTCATCTTACCGTAAAACAATGAGGGTGTGGGTAATTGCTTATCTCCCTTATACAGGCAGAGAATTGTAGGGGGTGGATGCTCGTATATCTGATGACACCTCGAAATGAGATGGTCAACGCCGATGAATTTCAGTGACTCATATGGAAGATTGCACTAATAATATTCAGTTCCATCATAAATTCTTTGTAGTATGACTTTACTTCGAAATGTTTTATAACATTTGTCTTTCCTGCAATGAAACTTTATATCACGACCCTAAAATCTTACTTATGTTCAAACAATGTTTTCTCACTGCAATATTATTTTATATCAGCGAAAGATTTAAACTTCTAATATAAGAACTTCATATGTCAGATTTGAAAATTAGGTTTAGTGAGTAAATGAAGATGATGACCATATATAGATTCTGTGTTTAAAATTAAGATTGCGAAACTAAATCAAGCATATTTACTGAAAATGTAAATGAAAATGGTGTTATAATAATTAAATAAAATATTAATTTATAATTAAAGTATACATTACGCAAAAACGAAAAAAAAATTTTTGTTAAAAGAAGAGAGAATAAAGGTTAAAACTTTTAATATTTCTTACTATATATATATATATATATATATATATATATATATATATATATATATATATATATATATATATATATATATATTATAAAATTTATTATATATATATATATATATATATATATATATATATATATATATATATATATATATATATATATATATATATATATATATATATATATATATATATATATATATATATATGTATATATATATATAATTCTAAATTTGAAGTTTTCATAAACTGTAAACTGAAGTTAAGGAATTCGGAGATTTTCAGATACTTGAATCAGAATTTTCAGGAATGAAAACATGTACACGATATTGGTAAGCCAAGAAATTATGAAATTGGCAGCCGGCATCGCCTTACAAAATCGATTATACTAAGCAATAATTATTAAGTAATAACTTATTAAGTAATAATTTTATAGCATATGATTCTTTCAGCTAAGTAAACATTGTTATGGAAACACAGTTATGCTTAAAAATTAAATATTAAAACTTGTAAATTCTCAATTTTTGAATTTGTATTTTATATTGAGGTCTTCTTTATATTTTAGTTTATAAGAGTACAAAATGATTTCAAACGTAAGTTAAACTGTTCTTTAATTATTAATTGAATTTAAAATAAATTTTACAAATTTTCTCAATTTTTAATTTAAAATAATTTTATAATTTTGGTCTTTTATATAAAATAAGTATTTATACGGAAAAATAAGATTATATATTTTAAGACTTACAATAATTATTTTCATATATACAATTATCTTACAGAATAAAAATATGACAAATTTATTTGCATAGATAAAAAATAGCGTTTAATATAATGCAAAGCAAATTATAAATATTATATTTATAGATAATAATAATAATAATAGTTGTGTTCATACTATAAATAATACGTTACAAAAATGTCGATATAAAATATTACTATTATTTTTAGTCAGAATATTTGGACAATGTTGTGAAAATAAGCTTCAAACTATTTAAAGCTCAACTGTTTTGTTCTTAATTTAAAACATTTCAAAAAATTCATCTCCTTTACTATAAGTAAAATAATATGAGGGAAATTAAAATGTTCTTCCAATAGCAAGAAAAAATCTAGCATTAGCATTTACCATACATTATTTCATTTTGATTAAATATAATTTTCACGCCTTCATAGGAAGAAAACATTAATTGAAATTTTACTGCAATTTTCTCGCTAAAAATAAGATCTTAATATTCTATACTTTGTAGTTAAGAGGAAAAAAGAAGCATACAGAGATAATAAAATTAATTATAATGATACGCGAATCCACTTATAACTTAAAGTATGAGGAATAATTATTTCTAAAAGATTTCTTTATAATCATGCGGATAATTCTAATATACTAAAATAAATTAATTAGTATTATTCCTTATCATGATTTGTATTTCAGGTAATTACATAAAGTACTTACACTTTCAGAGATACTTACAGTTTAAATATTTTTAAGTTAGGATCATTATATGAAAAGTAAATAGTATGTGTCATTTTGTGTTTCAAATTAATTTTAAAATCTTGTATTTTTACAATACTTTAGACAATAATTACTTTATTAATAGTAAGATCGAAAATAAAGCAAATATGGAATTTGACACGGAGAGAAGACTATATAATATACATTTTAAGAGAAAATCCTTCACTAAAACGTAAGTTTGTTTTAAAATTAGTATCTACAAATTAGTAAAAGTTGAATATTATTATCATGAATTTATTTTGATTAATGATGAAGATTAATATCATATTATAGGTCTAAAAATACGTTAGGAAAATTCACTACATTTTTTATTTAATAACTAAAGAAAACCTACAGATAGTTTGAAATTATCTCTCTTTACACGTTAACACATTCGAAAAGTCTTAGAAATGCGCTTAAAAAAGAATTATTTCTAAATCTTTAAAAGATTAATACTGATTAAAATTTCTCTACATAATATCCTTTATAAAATTAGAAAAATAGTATCTAAAGGAAGAACTAGGTCTTTTTGTTTAAAATATTTGAATAGTGTATTTGTTTAATTTATTATTTTCAAAATAAATTTCAAATCATTAGAAATTGCAAAATTTAAAAACGCATAATTAATTAAATACATTTACTGAACAATATTGTTAAACATTCATGAAAAATATACTTTAGAGATCTTACAAATAATAGGAATAACGCAATTTGTTTTCCATCCTTTCCCTGACTGATCAATATCCTCCACTTAACACTAAGTACTTTAATTGCCTTTCATGCTCGCATTTTAATGTTCCATTTTAATTAGAAAGATTCAGAAGTGTCTGAAACTGATAAGAATAATTTTATATCAGGAAGTATAGTTATACAGGAAATACATAAAAATGGCTGTGTTTCTGATTCATTCATGGAAATAAAACTAAAGTAATTCTATTGCATTTTTAATCTTAACTTTCATCATTAGGTCTTCTTTCCTTTTAATTTATTTTCAGTCAAATAAACTGGTGTAAATTGCTATGTATTCTCATTTCACAAGTATCATAGAATTAATAAATTTATGTAAACTTCATTAAAAATTCTGTTAAATGTCTATAATTTTCTATCACTTTTGTTTACTAAGAAAATTAAGTTTTGTAATTTAATTGGGAAAAATCTCTTATCTTCCTGTTTTAATTTTAACATTTCAAATGTGTACAATACATAATTTCATTGATGAGAGAGAAATTTTAAGCAGATACTGCTAATTTATTGCTCTTTGATTATTTAAAGAGAAACTAGAAAAAAATATGAAAAATGGAATACTAAAAACTATTAAGCCCAACTCAGAAATTTCTCACGATAATGTTAGTTCAAATTTCATTATCGTGAGAAATTTATTAAAGCTTGAATAAGCTTGGAATTAAATTAAAGCTTGAATAAAAACTACTCTTATTATCTTCTAAAGTAAGTGTTTAAATTTGCAACTATAAAATATTTCACAATAAGCATAAAAAAGTATTAATTTTAAAAAAGAAAGTCTAAAGTAAGTGTTTATAAATTATGGCTGTTGACTAATGCTGAAGCCCAGACAATACAGATTTTGTATTTTGTAGCATAATAAGGTTATAAGGCATCTTCACTGATATTCTGTTATTGAGGTAAGTTGCTGAGCCATGTTGAAAAATGTGTGCTTCAGCATTTATGCCTGCTTTCACTTTACTGATGATAATCTGCTTTCTTATAAAGAGAAAAAAGAATGCGCATATGTTTTAACCAAGAATTCATTTCAACCTCAATCTTGATAGAAATCTTTGGGATATTTTGCAGCTAAATGTGTGTACAATTAACCAAGTTGAGGCTCTTGCTAATGCATTTGAATCTAGCAAAGTATGCTTCTTTTAGTAGCACACTGGTGTCCTATTTACTATTCATTTCCTTTAATTTATTTTTCTGGTAAGTAATGGAAAACCGTATCCAATTTTTAAGCCATTTTTTTTTGGCTCTAACCAATTCCCTGTTATAATGAACCATTACCATTATAAACTTAGAATGGCATTTTTAATATTAAAATAATGATTCAATTTTTTTTGCAGCGTCAATTTCTTTTATATCTCATCCTTGTCATTAAAGTAACAGTGACTGGAATCCCGGCAATATTTCTCTACAGTACGAGTATATTAATTTCTGCATCCATAACATGTTTACATCTGTGGAAATTGAAATTTTGTGTAGATGTTTATTATTAACTGTGGATCAATAATTAGTTTGAATTATTAATTGTACTTTCAGTGTAAGAAATATAATCAGTATTTTAGCTTAAAAGTAAAAGAGATGTTTGCGTATGCAAGATGTTTGCGTATGTTTTTGAAAAAAAGAAGATAGAAGAAATGAGAAAAAGTAAATTATATAAGATTCATAGTTTTGAATATAATAGTGAAAAGTAAGCGTTTTATCAGCATTTTTTTAAAATTTATTAATTCGTATAAATCAATTAATAATTTCAAAGGATTTTGCACTAGTGGCTATATTGCATTTACTGTACAAGTTACATTGCAAAGCATCTTTTTACTTCTGACGAAGTATTTGTATTATTTAATTAACTAGGGTTCAATTAAAAAATAATTATTTTAAATATTTCTTGAAAATCAAAAAAATTTTTATGATTTTTTTCATTGCAAAATTTACTATTAGTAATAATTGCGCATAAATAATTAAACTTGCGAATTAATTTTTTTACTTACAAAGGAAATAAAAATCGAATTATTAACAAAAGGAAAATTGATTCATCACAATTTTTTTTAAATTTACTTTTGAAATGTTTGTTAAAGATTGAGTATTTAATTTTATGTCATTCAGATATATTGAAAATAAAAAAAACACGATAAATTGCAATCTAAAGAAGGATATTCTCGACAAAACCATTTTTTGACTTAGAGTTATGGAAATGAAATATCAAAAAAAAATTTTTCATTAAGCTTTCGTTTTTACATAATTACTCTCACTTCCAAAAGTTAAGCTCGGAGAGGAAAATGCTAATTTCTGGAAGCCAATCACAATTGAAGAGGATGCAAATCGCTGCAGAGGTAGATGGAAGCTTGCAAACATGTTAAGTAACAGCCAATCGCGCTTTCATGTAAAGAAATATGCTAAAAGGGCATAGTCTTATAAGATACCAGCTTTATGAAGGGTTACAGAAGTTGATTGTAAGTACTGATAGAAGGTACTTAAAACTTTTGAACAATTTGTTTTCAAGACATACGTGTCCATGATATTAAAGACATGACTTCCAGTAGACGAATGGAAGATTCTGAGCACTGGCGTGCTGTGGAGCGCATTGAAGCAGGACAGTCGATCTCAGATGTTGCTCTTTTCTTCGGCGTTCATCATTTCACGTATATGGAAACAACTCCAAACCACATAGGCAGTTGTCCAAAGGCCCGTAGCCGGTCGCCTAAGGGTTACAAACCCCGCAGAAAATCGACACATTGCGATTTTAGAATCGCAGAGCGACCTCCACACGTGTGACATCTATGGTTACTGTGTCCATTGGTAGGTTGATATCTGAAGCTACTGTACGCCGAAAATTACATATGAGTGGACTGTACGCCAAGGTAACTCGAGTTTGTGTTTGTTTATCCGTCCAATCAAGAGGGGCACGATTAAAGTGGTGTCGGAAACATGTCAATTGGACTGTGTCTGACTGGGGCAATGTCATGTTCACTGATGAGTCAAGATTTGCTATGGAGCCAGACGACAAGCGTATAAAGATATGGCGTGAACAAGGAACACGCAATCAGCCTCAAAACAATACCAAACATCACGCATTCCAAGGCGGAAGTAATATGGTATGGACAGGGAATTCATTATGATACCGCACCAGCCTGCACATCTTAAAACGGGGTTCTGTGACGGCTGACCGTTATCCAGATGAAGTCCCAGATCCCATTGTGAGATCGTACGCTGCAGCAGTTGGTCCTATTTTTGCTTTAACGGACGATAACTCACGTCCTCATACAGTTGACATCGTCAATGACTATCTGGAGAGATAAGGGATTGCGCGTATGGCGTGGCCAACTTATTCGCCCGACCTTAATGCCATTGAATATCTGTGGGATGCTCTCGGCCGTGCTGTATCTTCACGTTTCCCATCTTCAGCCACTCTTATTTATTTGAAAAATTCTCTACAAAAGAATGGCTATTGCTTAATTCTGCGGTGGTTGACTACCTAATTGAAAGCATGGTCGCAAGGTGTAAACTTTCTTTACAGATGAGCGGGGGGATCACCTACCCTATTAATGTCCTTTTTTCATTTTATGCTGTTTATTTACACTTTATACATAATTCTGTTTAAATCTCCAGTATATCATTATCTGATAACTTACAAAAATTTAACATTGTTTTCATTTCTGTATATAGTTATTGATTTTATTTTACGCATAAATATATATGCTAATTTCCTACCGAATTTTGTGTCAATCAAAGCAGTATTTGTTGATTTGTTCGATTTTATACTTTCGCGCTTAAATTTAGGAAGTGAGTGTACACATTACTTGCCATGCATCCGAATTCCATTAAAAATGTATCAGAGGTTTATTATTTTAACCTAATATGATTAATATAAACAAAGAATATTTTCAATAACCAATTTTTCTTACTTAGTTACTTCTCAGAAAATTTATCTAGAATCTAAATGGGTTTTTACAACTATTTTTCTAAATTTCTTTTTGTTAAGAAATTCAATTAAAATCGAAATATTTTGTTATTTTCTCTGAATTTATAACTAAGAAACTTAAAATGGTTTTTTACTTTCCAGCTGTTTTAATTTTTGCTAAACAATAAATAATTAAGTGCGTTTTCGGCTAAATTTTATATTTAAAATACCGAAATTGTGTGGGTGTTAGTATATTTTTCAATACAAATATGACGCAAGCAAACTAAATATCACACAACTAATTAGCAATATTATAATTTAGCTGTGCATTTTACAAGTCAGAGCCGTTTTAAATATGTCATTTTTTGTATGCATTCAGTAGAGTCAGGATATAAAATTCACTAACGGTGTTAAGCATTTAACTCATCCAAGATTCAAAAGTTGTACATCGAGTTTTATATTCCATAAATATCTGTACAATATTAAATTAGATTAACTTTTATTAGTAAACAAGATTTTTCGATAAATGTTATATTTTCGCTGGTATTAGGGATTGAATAAGTCACAAATAATTGGAATATATATGAACTTATGATAATTCAACATTTATAAATTGCTTAGAATGTGTTTTCATGTACGTCTAAATTTTATGGAATGCGTGTTTGGCCATTTCTAAAATTGCAAAGTATATGTCCGATATCATATTTAAACTGTTCATATGTCCGTGAAATGCACTGTATAGAATTGAATGTATATAAATATATAAAATTTATATTTTATTATATATATATATATATATATATATATATATATATATATATATATATATATATATATATATATATATATATATATATATATATATATATATATATATATATGTATATATATATATATATATTTAAAATTTATATTTATTATAGATTCTATAATAATATTTCGCAATAAATGTTACACTAGACGAAATATAAGACATGTTAATGTCACTTAAATGTATGTAATATATTGAAAATATTACAAATGTAAGAGTTTTGGTGTAATAAAAATATTAATAATAACATATAGTCAGCATATAATAGTTATCTTTAAGCCCTAATTATTAAAGCCCCTATTATATTATATTAATTATTAAGCCCCTATTATATCGGAAGAAAGCATTGAAGCAAAAAGCGCATTTTCAAAATATTGAAATCATATTTTTTTTAAAAAAACAGGCGGAAAAATTGCTGAAATTTAAAACACTGTCTTCATGGAATAAAATAAGGCAATTGCAACAAAAATTATAATTCAGAAAACGTTATAATTGCTTAATGTATCGACTAAATACAGGATAATATATCTTGAAAAAAATTTCCGATAATGTCTTTGTTCAGCAACAAAATGTTTTCCCCATTTTTTGTCCTTATCCTAAAGAAAAAGCTTAATGTCATTACAAAGATTAGCCTCACTAATTCAGAAATCAATTTCCGAATTGGTTTATTTTATCATAAAAATCCATTTTCCGCTTAAAATAAATTGCTTCAATGAATTAAATATATAAGCTTATGCAATATCTTAATTTAAATAGGAATGAAATAAAATTGTGCTTCTCTAATGTATCTAAAAATATACTATTCCATGGTAAGTACATTTATCATTGGAAATTATATTTAAAAGTAAATGTGCTTATAATAAAGAAGAAAACAGTAAAAAATATTTATTCTCATAAAAAGATGTTCCTAATGATTTTAAGTAAAAATAATATATTATGCATTTTTTTCCGGAGCAATTTCTTCTCTTGCTTTTTTTTGTTTTTTTATGTTAAAATAAATTGTGAAACAAATAATTCTTTTTAATAAAGCATTAGATAAATCGTAAATATATGTTAAATAAATACTGAATGTGGTTAATATACCTTTGAAAACATATTATGATGTTTGACGTTATTAAAATGTATTTACTATTTTTATTGAAAATTACATTATCGTTTTGTATCCATATCGAAATAAATTATTTTTAACTATAACTGACTTAAAACTTACAGATTAAAATTTAAAGATTTAATCTTTTATTTATCTTAAATTTTATTTATGCTCCTTATTTGCAACATAACTTGCTGTATATTATATTTTGCATAATATTTATAAATTCTCTTAATGTATGCAAATTTTAGTTGGAATTGAGTCCACAACTCAATGTGAATTCGCAACCATTACAAACTTTAAATGTTGTTAAGATAAATATAAACTTGTGAACTGTAAAAACACTGAACAATTATGAGTAAACTAATATATATTACTCACATGTCCATAAATTAAGGATAATCCCGATGTATACGGAAATCGAACGCAAAAAGAAAAAATTTCACCTGTACAAGTATCACACACATGGTCAAGCATAAGAGGCAAATTAAATGAAGATACCTGTTGATGCCGAGCGTATGTCTCAATGACATGAGCATAAGAGAGGAGTATTTAAGTATCAGTGGCAAAAAAAAGAAAATTGTTCACAATCGGCCGGTACAGCACGCAGTGCCACGATCACATAGGTAAGATCGCACTGTCACCAGCTGTTAACTTGTAGTATAGACCATGAAATGCAGACACTGTCACAGTAGACATGTATTAAGTTTTTTGATGAGTCGAGGTTTAGTTTCCAATCCGATTCACATCAATCATTTATATGGACAATGACAGGTACTGCCAAGACAACATCATTGAATTTCACCGCTATATTGGTGCTGGAGTATTCATTTAGGGGAGCATCATACTGAGGCCTAAAAAGGATCTGCATGTTCAAATCAGAAACATGACAGGCCGAATTCATCGGGACATCATTCTGGGACAATAGGTGCGTTTGTTTAGGCACTGAATTTATGTTTATAGGTGACAACGCTATCATCGCTCAACGTTTGAACATCGTCTATGAATGACAACGTGAAATTCGTAAAACACCAAGAATTGCTGCCCGTCAACAACATCCTATATCCATACCAGGAGAACATTGTTTGCTATAAGTGGAATTCTCTGTTGCAAGTACAGATTCATAATTTGATCCTAATCATGGCTTGACTGTGTTTCCTCTTATAAGAGACATACGATGTATAAAGTATCACCCCAACAACGTACTGTTAAGTTGTTGTACGGGTGATATGTGATGTCAGTGTTACAGAGAGATATAGTCATGATTTGAATGCCTTATATAATATATGCACCATTTTTTGTTCTTTCCCATTTATTTAATACTTAGATTTTATGAATAACCACATTTGTTTTGTTTCTTCATCTTTAGTTGCCAGTTCCGGCATTATCCTTAATTTTAATTACTTTTTTAACTACTGTTTAAATGCATTTTATCAGCGAATGATATATTAAAAAGGTAAAATAAGCAATTCAGTCCTTTGAAAATCAAGAACAAATGAAATTTAACATTTAAAAAATCTAAATGAGAAAATATTTAACAAGTCTAACGTAAAACATGTAGTTCATATATTAATTTGTTTTTGAAGATGTATCTTATAGATCAAATAATATTTCCTATTAAATTGCCTAGTAATGAATAGTAATTAGCTCGAATTATGTTTCAAACAAACATGGTATAGTATAGCAGTTATTGTATATTTGAAAGTCTACCTCTCCATTCAATTGAAAATAAATTAAGTCAATGTGAGTTTTCTGTAAATCTCTATGTAATTATATAGATTGGATGATGCATCCATTTTTTCAAATCTTAGTTTTAATTCACTTAGCTAATCTTTTGGTCAATTATATTAAAATGAAAAATAATAGTCAAATATTCATTTCTTATTTGTTTCATTTTATACTAAACATCAAGTTAATTGGGTTGAGCTGACATTATGCTACTTCAGAGCAATGTATAGGTTTAGAAATGATTTGCAAATGAAGAAATGAATCCAAGAACTACCGATTCCTCAGAACACGACGAGTAAGTCACAACATTTCGAAAGATGAACAAACACTCAAATATTGCAGCATCACTATATTAGGAATATACCGTGAGTGCAGTTATTCAAGTAAAAATTATCCGTGCCAAGCTGAGTCTGCCACAGACAACATTGGGTGACCAAAGATGTTGACAGAAACACATTTACGGTGTGTTTAAAGTTCCTACGTATCAACGTGTAAGCTTCAACACAATACAAATCATACCCCTTCAATGAGATGCAGCTTTCAAAAGTCTCTGTTGACAGTACAACATCCATCGTTTAGATTTACATCATATAAGTACACTGTCAGGAACGTATACCGAAGTAAATTACGGTTCGTCATTATGCCATACCACTAAAGGAACTGGAAATTTTTCATGTTTAAATGTTTTTTTTAAAATAATGGCGAGCACTTGGGTGACTAACCCTTCGCCACAACAAGGCCGGAAACTGCTACTCATTTGTCGTTACCCAGCGGGCACCTGTGAACCAAGTCACGGAGGCGAGTAGCATTACCCGCGTCATACCACCACAGACCCGTTTATAGTGCTGGCCACATTCATACATCAACACACAAGAAAGGACAGAGAAACACAGAGAGATAGTAACATCCATGCACGAACCGGGATTCGAACCCGGGACCCACAGCTCAAGAGTCAGGCACACTAACCACTCAGCCATTGGTCGGCATGTGTAAATGTTAATTGTTGCTACCTGTTTTATGAATTTAGCGAAGACATGTTATAAGCCAATTATGTCTGCAATCCAGTGGGAAGAAATGATTTTTATATCATATCCAACTTGCATTTGCAGTGAACCTATATAAAATCGACAGGTATCTGTTGACTAGCAGTCCACCTGCCTGTTGTTAAAATGCGAGCAAACTGTCAATTATCTTGGCATAGTTCAAGTTCTGTGAGTTTGATATAAAACAATTTGAAATAGTATTTTTTTTTCTGGATTAGAGTGACTCATTTGTCACGACACTATCTTGCTTAAACAAACGAACTTGGAATTTCAATCTTACATATTTAGCATTCGAGTGATACTGGACTCGTGAGCAACACTTTCTATTTATTCAAACAGGCTAATAAAGTTATTTACAATTCCCTTTCAGATAGACGGAATGCTTAAAATTTGGATTAATTTCTTACTCATTTAGTTTTTAGTGTATACTTCAGGTATAACTCAGACATATACAAATAACCGACTTTAGCCTTTTTACTAAAGTGATGAATGTGTAAATTTATAAATATAAATTTTGTGAAAAATTTAGTGAACTAAGACTAAGAAATTAACATGTAAGAATTATTGTTTATTAAGAATAACGCATCACTCTCCTATTAATAAGTCTTTAAAAAGAATATAGATTACAATGGAATGTTGTGTATGTTGATATATACTTCCTGTCTCTGGATAATGATTAGAAACTGTCGTATGATTTTTCAAAGGAATTCAATGTAAAGTTTAATAAACAAATGCACATGTTTAGCAGAATATATGTGTATAAGTTATTTTTTTCCTCTGGTACTTTTTTAACTAGATTTTAATTTTTTAGGTATTTAGTTCTTCCAACTAAGTTGATATTAGTAGGAAATAAAGAAATTTATTCATAAAAATAAGACATAGAACTTATTAGTATCTAAAGTATATTACATTCACAAATAAACTAATTAAATTCAATTAATGATATTATTTTAAACTAAGACATTTCTTTTTTTCGAAAATAATGCTTTTTTTCTTTTACAATTGGAGTAATTCTTAAAGATAATATAATATAATCTACTAAATCTTATTCAGTTTTGTAACAAATGTCCTGATATGAATAGTAAATATTGGTGCCAACAGATGGCATCATTACACAATAGTGTATTTTTATGGACTAGAACTACTTTACTCGAAAAAACTGTTATTGACTATTTGTCAATAGAGCTAGCTCGTTCGAGTGTGCAGAATGTAATTTACTGCAGAACATCCAGTTCCGTTTTCATGTTACCCTAACATCTCATTTTACTCTCCTTACAAAGAGAGTCTTATGTTAATGTTAAATAAAATTAGTTAAATCTGGCTCTATATGTAATTTATGTTTAACATATGTTTGTGTGCATTTGCGTTTGAATGAAAATCCAACAATGTGTTTTATATTTATAATAATATATCTTGTATTATATTCTAAAATTTAAGATATATTATAATATAACATATATTTTATTAATTATCTGTTATATTTTTACCTGTGTTGCATTTGCTGCTGTGACAGATGAATCTTTACTCATACATTAGAAATTAAGTTTTGAATAATATATCAGAATGAAAAGAAATACTATTTTTTGATATGAAAAAATATTTTATTGTATACAATGTATATATAACATTATTAATATACAACACAAAAATTATATGGTTTTATTTACTGAAAAGGCACCTTAAAATTTTGAGTTTTTCAATTGTGTTTCTGAATTTTTCAGATCATTAAAGCAGAAATTCAAATAAAAAATTGAGGGTTTTCAATAGGAATTTAATTGAACTGGCGAAGCAGCTATTTTCTTTACAAACGGTATATTCTGAAAATAAAAAAAAATCTGAGCTTCAATGTTCCAATTACATAGATAATAGAGTGTAAAATGTCAAGAATTCTCATCACAATTGTAAACTTATTGAGTTCCATGAAAGGCAAAAACGATAACAAAATGTAGACGTAGTCTGTTGAAAAAGTATTTTGCAAACATGTTGAAGCGAATGCAAAAAATCTTAAAAAATCTCTATGTGACCTAGAAATTTGCTCAAACCATCGGAAATCAATGAGGAATTATCATATCAATTTTGAACACTCGGATGTTTGGGGTGACAAACAACACAAATAAATTATCTTCAAGTTATCGTCTACATAATGATGCAGTTGTTTTCATAAAAATAT
>JAJQOW010001326.1:32500-54243 GCA_037975125.1 Latrodectus hesperus | reverse complement strand
ATATATATATATATATATATATATATATATATATATATATATATATATATATATATATATATATATATATATTTATATATATATTTATATATATATATATATAAATTTCGTTTCACGATGTATGTTCCTGATAAACTCCGAAACTACTGAACGGATTTTGATAAAATTTTGTAACCATTTATAATATGGTCCAACTTAAAATATAGAATAGTTTTTATCTCTTAATTATTGATTTCAATGTTTATTATACGACATTTGTGTTCATTTATTGGTTAGTTTTGTAAGCTCCTAATAGATGGCGGTTTAGCATCTAAGTTGCACATGTATTCAGCAGATGGCGACGTGTTTACTTTCTAGATTATACCATCTTCGAGAAAATTAACGTTAGAATTTACATATATTTTCATAATGTATAATCATACTATAACAACTTTTCGTGAATCATTTTCATAATTATACTTTGTATTGTGTTATTATTGTGCAGTGTTCAGTTTGAATATTTTTAATATTATAAACAGTAAAATAAAATTTTTATTACTGTTTTTCTCTACTAATTTTCATACCACCTCGAAAACATGTAAGTATTTCTTGATAGCCTTTTATTATTTTTTAATTTTTTTTATAATTTGATAATTATTAATTTATTTAACATTACATTTTAATCTAATTTATTTATTCAAATGATAAATTCTTTTAATTTTCTTTTATTTCAGTATAATGCCGCGGAAAAAATGTTTAGTTTTAATAATTTAAAATTGAAAAAATAATAGTTCGATGTGAATGTTATCTACCTCATTTATAACAATATATTTTTAAATGCTTTTAATTTATTTAGTATATTTTATAAGTAAGTCACTGATTACAAACTATAATTTAATATAAGATGAATAAAATGTAAATTCAGAAAGTATATGTTGATTTGTGCTTAGTTTCAAAATTTCGATACTTTACCTATTACTTTTAAATTTTGGTGTGAAAAGTTTTATTTTTTAATCTCATATGAATGAACCTATTTTAAATTTTTTTAGAAAATATTAATTTCATTGTACCAAGGAGTTACTAAAAAATTGATTCAATGTATTATAAAAACTCAGCCACTGCAACGCGTGGCTGGGTCAGCTTGTATATATTTATATATATATATATATGTATATATATATATATATATATATATATATATATATATATATATATATATATATATATATATATATATATATATATATATACATGTATATATATATATAAGTATATATATATGTGTATATATATATACATATATATATTTACATATATATATATATATATGTATGTATATGTAATGTATAAAAGCTAATATAATAAAAAATTTTCAAAACCCAAACATCATTAAAATCTTTAAAAAGAAGAATTTTTGTACATAATATAGTTAAAATTTAAATACATATAAAATGACAGAAAAAAATTGATTCTGTTGGAGGAGAAAATTGATCCCAGTTTTTCCAAGAAAGACTGTGATGTCCTATTTAGAGGACTGATTGGACATGACTGCTTACTGGACTATACATGTAGAATTTGAATGTTAGATTCCCCAACTGTATTATTTTAACCAACCATTGATTTTCGAGCATTTTAATAATTGTACCTCTCAGTATGAGAACATTGTAAGAAACTGTTGAGAAACCCGTGAACTAGTGGTATAAGCTCTAATGTTGGGCATTTGTAAAATTAATATTACATATTATATCTTATGCATCCTATTTCAACGTTAATTGGAAAAAAATGTGAAATCTCACTTTCAAAAAATCAAAAAAATGAGAAAAAATTAGTAATAGATTCAACTATAGTTACTTAATGTTATATTAAACATATTGGTTAAGTGAAAAATAATTACAATAAAATGTAATAACTTCTTTCATTGTTTAAGACTAAAATTTAATATATGAATGTTAGTATGTTGTATATAACACACTAATTAGCATGAAAAAATAAATTTAATGATAAATATCTTAATTTTTCAATCTTATCGGAAAGAATCCCACGTCATGCTATAAACCATTCATTGAATCTTTGATATGCAATGAGTAATACCAAAAAAATGTTGTTAGTTGCATGGTACTAATTAATGATTAAAACTTTCAAATGAGCTATACTTTATTAACTATTTCTGAAAATAAAGCAAAGGACTTTACAGGATTTTTATAAAACGGAAATATTCTCTCAATTTTCTATTAAATTTCTATTTATAAATTAAGAATGGTAGAATTTTTTTAATCAAATTTAAAACTTAATGCCTGTAAAATAAAAATTAAATTTATTTAAAATGTATAATCCAAATTTGAAAAGAGTGAATTTTTGATTAAAACTTTATGTAAATCAAGATGAAAAATAAAAATTATTTTTAAAAAAATAGATTCAAATAATGTTCAGTATAGTAAAATATTAACAAAATGGAGGCGTAGAAATGTAAAACACTTAAATGACTCGCACTGAATTGTGGGCATTTTCATGTAAATTTTCTCAACATACCCTCTAACTGTGGTCATTATAATCACGGAAAAAACTGCCACTAAAATAATTTTAGAAGGAAAAAGAATCAAATCAATGTAATTTTTAAAACAAGTTAACTTATTTGAATCTAGTAGAATTTAATCTTCTAATTGCTTTTAAATTATAAAATAGCCATAAAATTGTCCCTTTCGTACTCTCTGTCATAAATTATTAAACTGCTATATGAATACATGAATTGCATTAAATTCATGAATGAGAAGATTAAATCAGAATATTTGCGTAATGAATATTACCATGAATCTATTTGGAAGGATAATCAGTATGAATTTACATTCATTATTGCTGCAGGACTGAATGTCACATTCATAGTTTAATAAATTTATCAACTATAGATTACCAATAGATTTCCTTTGAGTGTAGTTGGTTTAGTATCTATATAACAGGAAATGCTGTAACTAATATTCATATTTATTAATTTTAAAATTCTTCTCCTTTAACTGATAGAACAGTCTTTTTATAACGAAAAATATTGCTGGTTTATTATCGTTTTTGCTATAATGTGCCTAATTAAAATTAAGAAAATGTAAGCACATCTTTGTAGTTTCTTTAATTGCATTTCGTCTATTGTGTATTTTATCTATTTTAATTGTTTAGATAAAATAGTCATTCTTAATTTACCTACTGTGCTGAATTCAGGTAATGCAAAAAACTTCATCAAATCCTTACAGTTCATAAAATCGATTATTTTTTCTGGATTATCAGATATTGATTTCTTATCAAGTCACACTGCAATTATGCAAAAGAAGAAAACCGTAAAATCTACAGACTATGAATCTGTATATTATCTCTCCTGACTGTAGCATATTGATTATACAGTCTTCTTGATGATACTGGTATATGAAATATGGTATGTAATAATGGTATGTGGATAAATGTATCTAATGGTCCATCCCACTAATTACTGCTAAGTATGGACTTAGCAGTTTGTTAGCATGGTGCACCATTTCCAACTAATTAGAACAACCTTTTTTTCAATTGCACTGTTCTTTTAATTGTCTTTTGCCATACTTTCTGATTTATATCATGGATGGCGCAACAGTGTACGGTTCAATAGTTGATAGCATGCTCTAATGGCACATACCATTAGTTACAGTTAGGTATGATCTTGGCAATTTTTTAGCAAGGTGTACTATTTCTAACTAATTAGAACAACTTCTGTTACAATTGCACTGTTCTTTAAATTGTCCCTTGTCATATTGTCTAGTTCATATCATGGATAGGCAGCCATGTATGGTTCTATAGCTGATTGCATTCTGTAATGGCACATACCATTAGTTACTGTTAGGTATGATCTTGGCAGAGTTTTTAGCAAGGCGTACTATTTCTAACTAATTAGAACACTTTCTGTTACAATTGCACTGTTCTGTAAATTGTCCCTTGCAATATTGCTTAGTTCATATCATGGATGGGTAGCCATGTATGGTTCAATAGCTGATTGCATTCTGTAATGGCACATACCATTAGTTACTGTTAGGTATGATCTTGGCAGAGTTTTTAGCAAGGCGTACTATTTCTAACTAATTAGAACACTTTCTGTTACAATTGCACTGTTCTGTAAATTGTCCCTTGTCATATTGTCTAGTTCATATTTGATAGGCAGCCATGTATGGTTCAATAGCTGTTTATCCAGTGTTTTGAATGAACTTGAACTCAGCAGTTTGTTCACACACACTTAACCGTTTGCTACTATTTCCAACTACAGAGCAACCTCTGTGCAACCTAAAATTTTGTGTAAGGAATATATTAAATTAATTGCCAAAAACAAATTTTTAATCTAATTGAAGAATTTCGATATTGCAAAAGCATAAATTTCTTATGTAAATAATGATTTTTACTTATTCAAATCTTTCATAAAAGCCTTATATTTTCTCAATTTTCTGAAAAAATACATTTCTAAACTTATTTTATGAATATAAATAAAGTCGAAGTTTTGGAAATTATAATATTAATATTGCAACAATATGAAAAAGGAAATTTAACAAATTATTATTCCTCAAATCATAAACTATGAGTTTGAGGTTGGAAAAACTAATCACTATTTTACTCAAAATGGAAAAATATATTTTTATATTTATCAAAAAGACATTAAATCTGATTTTTTAAAGAATAAAGAAATTCTTTATGCAGCAGTAAAAAAATATTCCAAAAAATGAGGATTTATTACATCATCTTTAAGAAAGACATTTTTAAGAATTTAGTCATGTAAATACTTTTCCTAAGGCAAACATAAAATCACTTCAGAGATACAGTGAAGTCCCATTTCAATTATAGTTTCAAATTATATATTTAGCTAGCTTATATATAAACAATACCAATGAAATTATTTTAACCGTTCTATTTAAGCTATTTACTTGAAAGAAAAAGACAAGAAAACGTCAAACACGTATTACAATAAACAATGAAAACACCTTGCAGAAATATTAAAGGAAATTGTTTCAGACTTCCTCTAATATTCCATTAAATATTCATCTTCTTCTAAAAACTCAATTAAATATTCATTTTCTTCGGGAATGGACATTTTGGAAAAGTATTTTATTTTTTTGTTTCGCGTCGTATTTGTGTTTCTTTCCCTTCCTTCGTTTCCAGATTCAAACAAAAAAAAACAATTATTTTTGATTCTTTTCTTTAATAAAATGCTTTCTTTAATCTTGGCTGTAATTAAAACTAAAGTAATTATTTGTACAAGAAAACCGTGCATTGTATTTTTCTTACGACAGAATAATAAAGAAAAATCTATTTCATTACAACAACTGCAATTTTTTTTTTACATATAACATTAATTATATCAGTTCTGTAAAAATATTTATGTGACAACTGTTCCTTTCAGACAGAAATAGTTTTAAGTTTAACTTACCAAAACATTTTATTAAAATTAATTTCTATTTATATAAATTTATAATTTCAATTTCTGATTTTTGTGTTTCGCTTATTTGTATTAATTAATTTTTCATGCGAAGTGTAGCTGAACACTAAATTCGACGTTTTTCCTTAATTATTTATTTATTTATTGACATCACTATCACAGAAAAGGGAAATTTGTAGATCATATGGAAAAATTGAGATAATAAATGACTTTTATCTTTCTAATTTGACATCGAGGAATCAATCAAGATTTCACTGAATTCTGCATTTAATATAGGATTGATACTAATATAATATGTTGTTGAATTACAGATACGGGTATCCATTAACAGTTATTGATTCGAATTAATCATTACAAACTTTACTACTTGCACTTTTACATTTACATTATTAGAATTAAATTATAGTACTATCATTTCCAGTATATTGATATAAATGAAAGCAAATTATATATATATATATATATATATATATATATATATATATATATATATATATATATATATATATATATAAATTTCGTGTCACGATGTATGTTCCCGATAAACTCCGAAACTACTGAACGGATTTTGATAAAATTTTGTAACCATTTATAATATAGTCCAACTTAAAAGATAGAATAGTTTTTATCTCTTAATTATTATTTTCAATATTTATTATACGACATTAATGTTTATTTATTGTTTAGTTCAGTAAGTTCCTAATAGATGGCGGTTTAGCATCTAAGTTGCACAGGTATTCGGTAGATGGCGACGTGTTTATTTTTCTAGATTATACATTTTCGAGAAAATTAACGTGCGCGCGCAATCGCGTGGTTAAATATAGAATTTACATATATTTTTATTATTATATTTTCATGATGTACATATATTTTCATATATATTTTCATATATTTTCATGATACATATATTTTCATGATGTATAATCATACTTTAACAATTTTTTGTGAATCACTTTCATAATTATACTTTGTATTGTGTTATTATTGTGCGTGTTCAGTTTGTATATTTTTAATATTATAAATAGTAAAATAAAATTTTATTTATTGCTGTTTTTCTCTACTAATTTTCATACCACCTCCAAAACATGAGTATTTCTTGACAGCCTTTTATTTTTTTTATTTTTATTTTACAATTTGATAATTATTAATTTATTCAGTAGAACATTTTGATCTAATTTATTTATTCAAATGATAAATTCTTTAAATTTTTTTTATTTCAGTATAATACCGCGGAAAAATTTTTCAGTTTTAATAATTAAAAAAATAATAGTTCGATGTCAATGTTATCTACCTCATTTATAACAATTTATTTTTAGATGTTTTTAATTTATATAGTATAATTTATAAGTAAGTCACTGATTACTAACTATAATTTAATATAAGATGAATAAAATGTAAATTCAGAAAGTAAATATTGATTTGTGCTTAATTTCAAAATTTCGATACTTTACCTATTACTTTTAAATTTTTGCGAAACGTTTTATTTTTAATCTCATATGAATGAACCTATTTTAAATTTTTTTAGAAAATATTAATTTGATTGTATCCAAGAATTAGTAAAAAATTGATTCAATGTATTATAAAAACTCAGCCACTGCAACGCGTGGCTGAGTCAGCTTGTATATATATATATATATATATATATATATATAATACCGCGGAAAATATATATATATATATATATATATATATATATATATATATATATATATATATATATATATATATATATATATATATATATATATATATATATATATATATATATATATATATATATATATATATATATATATATATATATATAAGATAAAACATGAAGAAAAGTAAAATCAGAAATATAAAATTGGAAAGATACTAAAGTATATGAAGCAAAAGACAAGAAGGCATAGGGACCATGTCTTCATCAGGAGGGAGATGGTCAACTATGCAAAAATGAACACTCTTTTCTGACATGCTCGAAGGACAAATGTCTAAAAATCTTCGAGCAATTCCCCCGAAGAGTGTTCATATAAAAAGAACTTAATTAAAAATTAGACTAAATATATAATACTTTAGTATCTTTCCAATTTTATATTTCTGATTTTACTTTTCTTCATGTTTTATCTTATTTATCTAGGCAAATCTTTCTTTAGCTGCTTTTGCGCTGGCTAGATTTCCTATTATGCATTGTAGTTACAACATTATATTTTTAGCATTGTATTTATTACCTTATATTCATATATGTATTTTCTCTATATTAATATATATTTTAACATTCATTTCATTAGCTGCTTTTGCGCTGGATCTGATGTTAATTTGTCTATGTATATGTCTTTAATCTAATTTTCCCTTTCAGGTACTTAATATTTTATTTCAACATATATATTTAGTCTAATTTTTAATTAAGTTCTTTTTTATATGAACACTCTTCGGGGGAATTGCTCGAAGATTTTTAGACATTTGTCCTTCGAGCATGTCAGAAAAGAGTGTTCATTTTTGCATAGTTGACCATCTCCTCCTGATGAAGACATGGTCCCTATGCCTTCTTGTCTTTTGCTTCATATACTTTAGTATCTTTCCAATTTTATATTTCTGATTTTACTTTTCTTCATGTTTTATCTTATTTATCTAGGCAAATCTTTCTTTAGCTGCTTTTGCGCTGGCTAGATTTCCTATTATGCATTGTAGTTACAACATTATATTTTTAGCATTGTATTTATTACCTTATATTCATATATGTATTTTCTCTATATTATATATATATATATATATATATATATATATATATATATATATATATATATATATATATATATATATATATATATATATATATATATATATATATATATATATATATATATATATATATATATATATATATGTATATGTATATATATTTATATATATATATGTATATATATACATATATCTATATATCTATATATATGTGTATATATATATATATATATATATATATATATATATATATATATATATATATATATATATATATATATATATATATATATATATATATATATATATATATATATATATATATATATATATATATATATATATATATATATATATATATATATATATATATATATATATATATATATATATATATATATATATATATATATATATATATATATGCTTTCTTAAATAATCATACTTCTAGGATTTAAAAACACCAAATGCTAACCATAATTCCAGTATTTACCAATCATCCAATGATAGGCGATAGGGTTAATTGGTTACTGGGCTCAAGTTGTTGAAAAAATCTCTGAAAGTTGTTGAATGACCTCAAGGATCTGATTTGATTTCAGAAGTATTAGTAAGAAAAAGAAGAAGGAGAACCAATACAAATTTAATTAAAAATTGTGTGATCCATTTTGTAAACAAATAACTATTTTAACATGCATTTTTATCGCTTCCCAGCAAGTCCATTTAAAAAAAATGAAACGCTTAAATTACCTAACAGTTTTTATTTGTGGGGATAAATTCTTCTTCATAGCACAACAGGCTTTTGCAAGCAAAGACTGACTCGCAGATCCTCCTACATTTGACCTAGTCAGGCACGAAGGCCCACCGTCGGTTGACTACTAATAGCTTGAGGTCCTTTTCAACATCGTCTAACCATCTTGTGAGTGGTCGTCCCCTTCTTCGTATTCCTTTGATCTTTGAGAAGGTCACATTTTGGGCAGGCTCAGTGTCAGGCTTTCTGTAGGGATTGCCCAATCATCTGATGCATGACGCTTTGACTGTTCTTATAATGTCAATTCCATCAAATTTTTCATATTTATTGCAGATCTCATCATTTTATAGGATTCTCCATACGTTGCCCTCTTTAATAGGTCCAAAAAGTTTTTCTTTCAAAAATTAACAATTTTTCTTCTTCTGTTTTGTGGAAGGCCTTTAAATTATATTAAACCCGAAACATTATACTTTAAAGCTTAGATGTTAACGGTTATAACTTAGGTATTAAGGTGAATGAAAATCATTTTAAAATCCAAAAAGATATTTTTCAAATACATTGCGCTCTGAACTTCAAAAAAGAATAAAAAGGTTGCTGATAATCCAAAGCTCTAAGGAAAAAATGGGCTAAAGAAAATCCTTTGTGTAAAGGTGAAATTAGAATCAGTAGTGCCTTATTGTTGTAGAAGGTTTATTGATCCAAAGAATTTCAGCAAAGAAATTACAAGTATCGCAATTGACAATTTGTCGTCAAATTAATAACATTGGGCATAAAAAGTGAGAAAACCAGTCTATCATCAAACTTTGGTGAGAAATCCCCAAAAAAATGAAGTAAATGTTTTTCTTCTGTGTATGTAATGTCATGTAAAAGTAGGTACAAAATATGGAAAACTTTGGAGGAAGCACTGTTCAATTTGTTATCCTCAACTTGCAAAACAAAAACACAATGTATTTCATGCATGAAACATCGCAAAATGCTACTGTTTTGCAAAAGTCAAGTTAGCCATTTAGGTGTTATGGTGTGGATAAAAATGTCGGTTAATCTGTGGTTTGGGTACCCCTTTCTTGCCAAATGGATTTGCAAAATCTATTTTATCCTAAATGCACTCCTTGTGGTGCATTATTGGTCGCTAATTATTTTGATTTTGAAATAACCGTAGAATATAAAATTTGATGCATGGCATTTTATTACCATTGAATTTGCCCTGGAGGTAGTACGTGAGTTATTTATTTGTTTCTATGTATTTTTATCTATTAAATTTTAAAAATAAGATAAATTTTCTCCATATTGTGGTGTATTTTTGTTATACAACTCGTAAAAAAACCATTGTTTTTTTCCGTTGCCATACCAACGGTGAACTTCGTTAAAAACACGGATTTCGGTTCGTCTACATAGAAACGACGTTTTTGTGTAGTGTTTCTCGGAGCATTCAAATCCGCGAGACAACACGCAAAAACGCGCCAGTTGGCGACTTTTTGAAAATGCGCCAAGCAGGGGACCCAAACCACATTTTCACCAAAATGTCTTCTCAAGGCATAAGAAAAACATTTTTTGTAGAACCAAAAGCTAAACTTGATTTAAAATACAATGTTTTGAAGCCCTTGATCTGAAAAGTAAAAGCTTAATCCTCAAGAATCCTGTTTTTCATCAAGATTCTACACCAAACCAAAAGTCAAAATTAACCATAAAAAAGCTGCAAAATAAAAGAAAAAATTTAAATGATTCATCCTTGATGATTTAAACAATCCATAAAGGGGATGTTTTTTCTTTTTCTTCTACTCTATTTTCAACTTGTTTAATTTGGAAGCAATATCACTAAAGATTTGAAAACTAATCATTTAGAAAAACAGGTAATTTTCATGATTTTGAAAAGTTTTACAAAGTGAAAAAAAGTATAATTAAAAAATACTTCTTTTTTACTGGTAAAATCCAGAATTGATTTTTTTTCTCATCGCCAATGACATTCAAGCATTCGATTGTCAGTTTCGCTTTGTTTATTGCCATTAGAATAATGTGACTGGAAGGCCAACAGCAATTTTGCCGAAATGTTGGATTTAGGACGCTGTCTCAATACGATATGACGTAGATGAAACGTCACGGATATTTTAAACCAATGAGAATCATAATAAAGTGACGTATTCAAGATCTCAACTAGAACGAAAGAAACAAGCACTTCATAATTAATAAATATTATTTCTCCTGCAAAATGGATACTAACATTCCCTAGCTGTGCTTTTTGCGATTTTTATGGGGATACTTAAAAATATTTAAACATTAAGAACACATCTAGGGTTTTTAAATAAACAATCAAACAAAAAGTTGAAAAATAACCCGTAACGCGAGGGTCAAAAACACACTTTCGGCTTGATCTTATGTAAAGTAAACAATGATTCCAGGCCTTTGTGTAAAGTATATCATGATAAATAAAACCACATTTAAAATTCCATACAAACAACTTAACTGGATACAATGTATCATGCTTTGAAATTGGCCATACTAATTTTGAATCATCTTGTTGTATATATTACAGAAAAACAAAGTTGATACAAAAGTGTTTTATAATAGTTCTCATCCATTAAATTGCTAACTACGTGGTATCAAATATTTATTTGTAAAATAAAAGTTGATCCACCAAACTATATATGAATTAAAAGTTATTAATAGTTAAAATTTCATCTCCTTGCTCTTCAGAAGCAGAATGAACTTAGCTATTTTTCACATTCCTATAATTTTTAATCAATCTCGCTATGAAAGATCCAGGCGTGAATAAAATGGATATGAAAGTTTCAATACTTGAAAATTATTCTCTTAGAATTTTTGCATTTCCATCTTAAAGTTAATCTTTATTACTCCAAAAGCATCTAGAAAAATTTTTTAACGCAAGCATATTATTCGCATATTGAATCTAATTATTTGAAAGCAACATTTTAGCAGGAAAGAAATACATTCAGTAGCAACTTATGTAGTTTAAAATATCTAGAAAAGAAATAAATAATCCGAAATGAAGTGAAGAGAAGACGTAAGAAATCCTTTTCCCACTATAAGCCGACTCACTCGAGTTTTAGGAGAAAGACGAAATTCTTAGGAAATTTCATCAAGAAAACGGGAACAATCGTACTAAGCCTTATCTTTTTGCTAAACTCTTTTATGTCTCCGTTCTTCTCTCTTGGAGACGGAATTGCAGAGATTTGATTGGCAGAAAACTTCTCCAGGCTGTAACGGGATTGGATCGAAATCTGCTTAGCGGAGAAGTCCTGTGTACAGGAGATTATTGCTTCAGCGCCATCTAGTGAGTGAGGAATGAATGAAAGTGAACACCTGGTCAATAAATGTTTGGAGTGATTTGTCTTTTTTAAAACGTCTTTGGGGAAACGAAATATGAAAAACTTTATTTCAAAAATCATTTTTTGAAATATAAAATGTGAAATTTTTTTCTTTGATTGGAATATATCTGAACAAAATTTGAAGCTTTAAATCTTTTAAGTAGTAAAAATATAATTAATTTAAAAGACTGTTCACGATTAATAAAAAATTATTTCTAATATAATCCTTGGCAGGAAAAAAGTAAAATGGATAGAAATTTCTTTTCAGATTATCTTGTTTTTCTAATGGGTGCCGTACAATGTCAAATGTTATTTTGTAATAAAACTGCGAGTGGTAAAAATAATGACAAAAAATTAAATTAAATACTTAGGTAAAAAACTGTAATAGATTATGATGGACAGTAATGTTGTACATGATTTAAATTTGTGCTGAAATAAACAATTCTGTGTTTGTATCACGTACTATTAAACCGTTGTTTCTAATAAGAAAAAGCATTTTTGATATTACAATTATACATATTGTGCCTTAACTTTATCCAGTTTTTCTTGTAATCCTAGAAATTTCAGGTATAGGTATGTCCATGATTATTTATTGATTAAGAAATATGGAAAATTGATTTTGAAATCTGCATTTACTAAATTTTGAATTCATATAATATTATTTTCATGTTAAACTGAATAGTAAAATCCTCTGTTTTAAAAGATAAAGAAAAAACTGATGTTTAAAAAATCAATATTCAAATTCTAAATAGACTCGAGAAAAACAATTTGTCATTTTAATATTAATGAAATGAGTTTGTAAGCATTTTATAAATTCTAAACATTTTCTGATAATTTTATTCAAACATAAATAAATTCAAGGATAACGTGAACTCTTGTTGTTTTTGTTGTTGTCTTGTGCCTGGCAGGTTGGCAGTATGGAATGCGCTGCTTTACTTTCCAAACTGAACCGTTATTTGGTGAGGAATCCGACTTTCTCAGTACACACATGTTATAGGTACCCGTTTATACGGAAGGTAACCCTTCACAACCCATTCATACAAAGAAAGGACAAAGACAGGAGAGAGATACAGAGAAAATGTACATCCATGCCCGAACTGATGTATTTTTTCTCTGTATCTCTCTCTGCCTTTGTTCTTTCTTCACAACAGAAGAAAGAACAGCACAGGTGCCGTATAATCCATGATTCCAAATTCTGGATTTTTTTGGCGATGAAGAAATGTTGCCAAGATGACGTTTCGTGACGTCCGCGATGACGCAAATACTAGGGTTACCAAAATAAAATTTTCTGCATAATTTTTATAGGTCTCCATATGTATGACGTAACAAAAACAAGGTTGCCAGATACATAAAAAAATCCGCCAAAAAATCACCAATCTCAGAATTTGACCCATGGATTATACGGCACCTGTGCCGAAATAACAAAGGCAGGAGAGAGATACTTCGAACAAATCGAACCCAGGACTTCCTGATCTACAGTCAGGCTGATAACCACTAGACAGGACGTGATTTCTTAAATTTCTTCTTATTATTAGAATAAAATCTGAAATATAAAAAAATTTTGCATATGATTTTATACTTACAAAGTAGTTTTTCTCTAAAAGCATATGACCCGTATAGAAATATGACCCGACCAGTATAAGAATCCAACTTTCACACGCACACGCACGCAGCACACACACACACACACACACACACACACACACACACACACACACACACACACACACATATATATATATATATATATTCATATATATATATATACACATATAGTGCAAGAGCATTGTGTATATTAATCATATGCAAATGCAAATAAGTGTAACATTCGTTTAAATACTATGCACCATGTGTCACACTTTCATCATTTCGCCTTCATAACATTCTTCATTTTTTCATATATTAAATAATGAAGTTACTTCCTTCTTCTATGTAAGCATCAAGTGAGCTGTCATGCAACTGAAGTAAAGATTGTAATAATAACTTTAATTTCTCCAGAAATGCTTACATTAATTCTTAGAGATTTTGGGAGGAGCTAATGACGTGCAATGGGATTTTTATAGCATTTCAGAGTAGGTCTATGGATTTGAAATCTTCAGATCTCATTGGCTACACCACACAGGAATATATTCTTTCAGGTAATCGTCAATGATTGCAGTTTTCTGGATCAAGCGTTATCACATTCCTAAAAACAATTTTTTCATATAGTTCTTCGAAAATGTCAAACACAACTTTGAAGAATCTCATTTCCATAGTGTTTTAATTTTTCTGCGGAAATCCGCTGGTGTGGCGTTGATGTGGAGAGTAAGGTGACATCTCAGGTGTGAACTTGTCACCTGACGAACCTGACTTGGTGTTCAGTCACACTACGAGGCTCTTTGTGATGGGCAAGTATTCCAAATCCATTCATCTTGTGGTGCAATCCGAGGTTCATCTGTACCGCTATGTGTGTATGGTACCGCGGAAACAATGAAGATATTGAATGGTGTACTCTGTTCCCTCTCCCTCCTCCAAATGTAAAAATGGCAGTGATGTCAAAGTGGTCAATTTTTCTGATGTTTGTGCAGAGTGGTAACATTTGTCTTACTGCCTTCAAATGAAAACTCTCAACTTATTTCTAACGATTATCCATTAATTATTTTGGTGTTTTCTAGATGTTATACTAAGTACTTGTTTCGGATGTTCACAATACTAAAAGACTATTTAGCTAAATTCATACCATTATGCCCATAAAGTCAAGTAATTAATAATTGTAGGGGTATTAATAAAAAAATGTTTTTAGTTTTGGATATAGGGACTCCCATAACCCTTCAACTAAAAACTCAAAATGTTTACTAGAAGCTCTCTTGTTAAGCTATTATGATTAGTAACGATAATGGAACAAATGTCATCTTTTAAATTACCTTCTAGTAAAATGATACCTAGTTGATTTCATTCGAAGTCTTGGTTCCTTCTCCTCGGTTAGGTCTTCGAGTTTAGAAACATCTAATTTTGAATTTGACATGACAAATTTTCCTTTTGCGTGTAAGCCATGTGGCAATCAAACCTAGTTCTTGTAGTGTGGAAAGATGAATGGCAGTGTTAAAAATTTTATTATTTATTTATGAAGATATTTGGTGTAGTAAGAAATTTCAATGTATTTTTTTGTATAATCCCTACAACAAAGGAGCATATTGTAATTATATTGTGTTTTTGTTGTACAATATAGGCCAGTTAGATGTTATAAAACAAGATACGAAAATTAAAAAAGCTGAAATTTTGAACAGTAAAAAGCATTGTGTGGCAAGTTATTTATTTTGTTGGTTTAATGTATAAATTTTTTTGACTATATTAATATTGTCAAATGAGGAAAGCAGCAAAACACAGCCGTAAATTATTCATATGTTATTGCATTTGTGACAAATTTTACAAAAATAAAAATATTTTGGACACATGTCAATTATTTGTTTTCCTTTGTTTGGGTAGGAAATAGTACTAAAAGCAAAAGTAAGCATTTTTAAAATTATTTCAATATTTTGATCCCTCGAATGAAGTTTAAGTAAGAGAATTTGTTTGCATTTATCGATGGAGATAAATTTCAGGCAAATATAGAGCTTTCGAAGTAGTTGGGATTACAAGCGATGTGAAAGTTTCAAAAGACAAGACCCAGTCATGGTATCAAGATAAAGTGGAGCTAGCATTGCAGTGTATGCTTGATAAAGTAGAGCTAGCATTGCAAGATAAAGTGGAGCTTGCATTGCAGTGTATGATTGATAAAGTGGAGCTTGCATTGCAAGATAAAGTGGAGCTAGCATTGCAGTGTATGATTGGTAAAGTGGAGCTTGCATTGCAGTGTATGATTAATAAACTGGAGCTTGCATTGCAGTGTATGATTGATAAAATGGAGCTGGCATTGCATTGCCTAAAAAACAGACAATCAGAAAATGTTCCATAGGAAATTTCGGATGAGATATAAGAAAATGGATATTTTATGACAGTCTGTGAAGCACACTCAAGAAATAATAGGTAATTACCATTGAAAGAATAACATTAAAACCCAAATGATCTATACTTAGCAAAAGAAAGTTCGGTTATGGATCCTGATAAAATGTGAAAGATATGATCTGATAGAACTACTAGTGGCAGATGTAAATGCTTAACATCAATACTTTGAAACCTCTCATTGCTTCAAATCAAGCAAGACCAAGAGCTCATTTACATTCAAATGCTTCTCTCCTGGAAATTTGCTCCTTCATCACCCAAATCATCAAATTGCAAAACTTGTCAAAAATATGGTAACGCTGGACTTTTTTGCTTTTATGGAAAACACGGGCAATGTATTCCCAATAAAACTTCTTCTCTATAATTTATTTCTGTCCTTATACAATCGTCTACGCAATTTAGTACAGTTTGTGAATTATGAAATCATGTGACAACTTCGTAGCGTCAAGGAAACAGATCATACGAAGCTGTTGTGATTCGGTTTGGTTTGGTTTGTTTGTCGCTCAACGGTCATTTTTTACACACGAGGGCTAATTAGACTGGGACCTACGATTTAAAGTGGATTCCGAACCGCTACAAACATCCATGCCCAAGGTGGGATTCGAACCCTCAAACTGTTGAACCAAAGGCAAGAGCGCTAACCATTCGGCTGCCACCTCGGCGCTGTTGCGATTCGTCATTTATTGAATCAATGGTAGATGTTGAGTATTTATCTCATTTTTCATTAAAATATTCTATTATGTATCAAACATGCTTTGAATCTTATACTGCACCAAATATATATATATATATATATATATATATATATATATATATATATATATATATATATATATATATATATATATATATATATATATATATATATATATATATATATATATATATTCGTAGGATAGATGTAGTCAGCTCAAAAAATCTAGGAAATAACTCTGTTTACTTATTAGATTTTACGTCAGAGTTCTTGCTTTCTGCAGAATACATAAATAAAGTCATATTCCATAATTTCTCTCAAAATACAGGATATATTTAAAATTTGCGCAATCCGAATTTAATGAAATATTTTAATATGATATTTTCCTTTTAATTAAACATCGTTTCTTAGTAAACTTATTAATACATTAAATGTTATTGTCCTCTATTTGCATGCACTACAATTTTAGAATAAACGGAGCAGTTTATTTTATTTCGTTGTAAGGTAAATTTGACCCATATTTAAAAAATTGTATTTAAAGCTTGTTTCGCAAAAGATTGCAGCTTTTCTAGCATTTTTGTGGATGACGGTTTGTAGGATTGATTTTCAAATATCTCAGTATTTTTGCCATAAAAAATTCTCTGACAAAATAAAGTTTCCCTTAAATAGGTGCTTGGACACTAAACTCTTTCTTTTTAAGTGAGGAGACTTTATTTAGTCTCGGTAAACGCGCCAGATTCTCAAAAAATCAGTTCCTATAGTACTTAAGACGAAAATCTTCAATCAGTAGACAAGAAAGTTCTATTTTGTATCCGATAAAATTTCCGAAATCAATTAAATATAAATTGGTTTTCTTATTTAATATTGTATTATTTTGAAAAATATCTAAGAAATAACAAAGATTTGATAAATTTGACTACGGTTTGATAGTATTTATGAGAAAAAATTCATGACTTATTTTTGTGAATTCATTCATATCATCTCATATAGTCAAAATATTGGAAAAGTTTTTGTACACATAACATTTTTGATAATAAATTTAAATGTTTAAAAGATAGAAGGATTACACAAAGCTACTGAATATCTTACTTACTTTAAGTACAAGAAAAGATATATACATATCTTATACATTATTTTATGCTTTTTTATCATCCTCTCTTTTTTTCACAGATATTTTCCCTTCTCAAAACTTCAGAAAGAAAAATTTTCTTTCAAAAATCAAAATTTTATTCCATATACGTAAGTATCAATCCGGAAACGGAATTTAAACGCATCGTGGCGGATTACCTGAAAATGCTATTTTTATATGCTTATTTTCCTAGAGATTTCAGTTTTTCTCCAATGTCTTGAAAAGAAAAACCTGTCAAGATACCGGCCTCACACACTGAAGATGGATATTTGATGCCTCGTGGAATACCCCGATATCCCTAAAGATCTATTCGTGCGAAGGTATCTGAAAACGCTTCAATGACAGATGACAGCAAATCCATGGACGAAAGCATCGCTGATAAGGAAATTTTTCACATTTATGATGCATACAGCGTATTTGAAAAGTGATGCGTTAAGAATATTTTCTGATCGATACAGTTTTGAAATTTATCTCATATTTATATATATATATATATATATATATATATATATATATATATATATATATATATATATATATATATATATATATATATATATATATATATATATATATATATATATATATATATATATATATATATATATATATATATATGCCGACCAACTTGTCTAGTGGTCAGCGTGCCTGACTGCGGATAAGGAGGTCCTGGGTTTGAATCCCGGTTCGGGAATGAAAATACTTTCTCTTTCTATCTATCATGGCTTTGTCCTTTCCTTGTATGAATGAGGTGTAAATGGTTGCCTACCCTATAAAATGGTACCTATGGCATGTGTGTAGAGCAAAGACGTACTTTCACCTTCATGGTACTCTGATTAAAACGAAAAACGCACCCTATTGACTTAAATTAGCATAGCCAAGACATATCGAGCTTGGCTTGTCCAAGTGTCATTAGTAAAAACATAACAACATATATATATATATATATATATATATATATATATATATATATATATATATATATATATATATATATATATATATATATATATATATATATGTTATGTTGTTACTAATGACACTTGGACAAGCCAAGCTCATATACATAATAATTTTTTATTCTTAATATATATATATATATATATATATATATATATATATATATATATATATATATACTAAGAATAAAAAATTATTGCATACAATAATTCCTTCAGACTCGTATGTATTTATTTATTCCGAGAATGTGGATAATGAGTTTTTTAATAAAAGAAATTATAATTATAATGTGCTTCAATTAGTTTTAGAGTGATTATTTATGACTCCATGACTTATATTCGACGAAATTTAATTAAAATCTTCATAAAAATGTTAACCAAAGATTAAATAATAAAAGCAGTATCTGATTTGGCGGCCTCCATCAGTTTGCCAGATATATGTATACGCCCATATATTTTGGCAAAGTTTTGTAGATATTAATTGTCTATCACTCCCAAATATGAATCATTCAAAGGCATAAATGAACAAGTTAAAATTTACTAATAATATAAAAACACTTTTTAACGTAAATAAAAAATGCTAAAATTAACTATGGTGTAAGTAGACTCATTAAAATTAACCATTACGCTTGAAAGTTAGTTTTATCTCATTTATTATTGAAAGCTTTGTTTTTTAATTAAATTTTTATCATTATTAAATTACTTAAAAATAGTAAATTGTGCATTCAATTCATCGAAAGCTAAACATTTATTTTAATACATTATTTTCAAGATATCTCCATATCTCAAGGTTATATTCAGTTATTCAGATTACCGTTAAATTGCATCTCTTTAATTAACTCAGCAGATATAAAGCACAAGAAATTCATCAAGTTCATAAAAGTGACAATAAGCCATAAGCGAAACGATTTTTGGCATCTTTTGTATAAGGATTTGTTATCAGCGATCCTTTTTCTGAAACCAAAAGAAATACGAGGAAACATTAGATAAAAAGTTGTATATTATCAAAAATTTAGTTCGGTTATAGTTGCATATCTGCGGTGTTCAGCAGTGCTAAATCAAGTCTATGAAATTCATGAATCTAAAAAAATCTAACAGTAAAATTGGGGTAGCGAAAAGATGAAATATGTAAAGCCTCAGAGAATCTACAATAGGATCAGGAGTGGTATGATGGTCAGTACACTTCAAACAGGCTGGATAAACCTTTTTTAAAAATAGGACATAGAACTTAAAGGGACTCTTTCCTCAAAATAAATCTGAAAACGAGCTTCAGCGCCATCTAGCGCAATGGTTTGGGGGCAGTCTCTGTTAGAGAGACTGAAGTAACCGATATCTGAATTTAAACTTAACCAAAGCACCTTTATATAAAGAAAGCAAATTTCCTAACTCAATTGGGGCGAAATTTAAGGGGAAAAGAATCAGAGACCACATAACCGCTATGGAGGGTGACGTAGTCATTATATTCCTCTCATCCTGATTTCCTCCAGCATGTTCCGACGCTGATTTTTACCGCATATGTGGTCAATTTGTCTTGAAGGCTGTTTGTCCCCTCTAGATTGTCCACAATCGCCTCAGGGTATTTCTTTCTGGAACTGTTTATCTCACGGCTGATGAATAAGGCAGGCCGCAAATTCGGTAGACAATCCTCTTAAGACGCCGTCTTATAGTCGACAAATGCGATCTCGTCGATATCTTAGTGTGACGTAGCTATAACGTTGTATATGACGTCATGGAATTTTAAACCAATGAAAACGCTGTCTCGCGGAATGTTGCCAGATATTTCGAACCTGTTTGAAATAAAGAATCGTCTTGCGTTCCATCCCTTTTCTGACGTAACTCAGACATCAATGACGTCATTTGGTCCGATGCGATTCTCGCGAGATGCTCAGCTTGCCTTGCGAGACAAGTCTCATGCGATCATCTACGAATTTGCGGACTGCCTAAGACGTGCTAGATAAAATGCTTTTGAAATCTGACATCCGAAATGCCCGTTGCTGACGTAGTTTAACATTCAGGGAGAATGAGCTGCTCGGAGATTTTGAGAAGTAATTATTTACTATTAGAGTTCAGCAAAAAAATTTATGCAAACGCATACAAAAAAATTGAGCAATTTTGATATTATTATTCGTTAAATGTTGAAAAATAATAATAAATATTCAAATTAAATTATAAATATAAAAGCTTATAATGCCGGTGAGGGCCGTTTAGTCCCGTCTACAACGTTTGAATGATAATGTGACACCAAAGCACTGTCCTAAGACCATTGGTAAACATGTTCCAAAAGATTTTTAGCTCTTGAGAACATCTCCAAATTAGTCATTGACCCAGTTCTAAATGACATTTACACAAAGACAAGAGTATGAAAAGAATATGTACTGCGTGCACGAATTATAAAACCCTTAAGTCTTAAGTTTAAGTTAAGAAGTAATCAGTTTATATAGTTTGATAATGAAGAATATTTATCTTTAATGCTGGATAATTTTGGCTTATAAACCGTAAAAACTCACTGTCACTCATTGATATATTTTCCATCTGTTAATAGTAGTTTATTTCATGATAAGTACCATACTGTAACCATGTTGGAACTTGCTTATCAATCAATGTACCTTACATGCGTATTTTCTTGGCATGTGTGTCTGCAAGGCGGGTGTCAATTCATATAAATTCACTGACACTTTACAGTTACGGTTTTAATTTATTCATTCATTCATTGTCGTGTGCCAGCTAGGCAGGCATTATGGGATGCGCTGCTCCACTTTTCCAACTGAACCATAT
>JAJQOW010001326.1:0-27500 GCA_037975125.1 Latrodectus hesperus | reverse complement strand
ATTCTGAAAGTACATACTTATTATTTCTAAAGGCAGAATAACAAGCATTAAAACTAGGACTAAGAAATAAAATAGCATCAACTCAAATAGCAAAACTGTAGCACAGTAGTACTATAAATCATTATTCTTGTGCTGATCTCAACGGAAACTTTCCAACAAGTGTCCCGAGTTCAGTGCAGGGCAATGACTTAAATGGCTCCTGTCTACTTCTTCTCGTACGTTGGACATTTGCCAAAGAGGACTTGACAGTATTTTTATACGATAAAGAGCTTAGAAAATTCGTGACTAGTAGCGATTAGGATCAATCGTGACTAGTAGCGAAACCAAAAATGGCAATAGATCTGTCCTTTGGTCAAAGTGGAATATTTGTGACTTTCTCGATCCATTTCTTGTCTTGGCCTATTTTATGTTTTTCTAACAAGGGGTGCATTGTAGGTCTGCCTTTTCGCGGTTCACCTGGGATGACGCTAAATGATCTACAACTTTGGCATAAATGTGCACTCTATTTTCCCCGAGGATTTTTCAGTGGGATGCAGATAGGATCTCGAAAGCAGGAGAACTAAATGAATACAGTCCTTAAAGATCTATCACACTGACGTCTTCATTGTTATGGAATCAAACCTGAAAGTACTTATTCAAATACTAATATTAAGTCTAGCGGAAGGTTCTGTCTGATTTTGGAATACAACGAAATACATATTTTGCGTAACATTAATACACTTTATTAAATAATACAATTGAAACTATTATTAATGACTTCTTGCCAGTGAGAGAGAAATTTGTATATCCCATTTTTGAAAAATGTTTCATCTTTCCATGCGAAAAATTGAAACTTCTTGATTGATATCTTCTTCAGTTTTAATATTTTAAAGGCAAAAATTTAAAACAGAAGAAGATATCATTGATATCTTATTTAGTTTTTTTAATTTTTTTTCATTTAAATATTCCGTAAGGACAAAAACAAGTGATAGTTGAAGAGTGACAAACCCTGGTAATATGGTGAATGTAATAGAATTCCCCAGCCTAGTTCTGCAATTTTTTGATGAACTATTTTTTTTGGTCTCTTTCTTGGACCGTTCCCTTTAAATTATCCAGTTCCTGACAATACTTTTGCGAATTGAGCTTTTTGTTTAATTTATAATACTGATAATGTATTGGCTATCAAATGTCCCACCATTTACACAACAATCACTTATTAAGAGTCAAATTTATTTTAGAGCTGGAAGAGTTAGGATTTTTTTCCCCGCACAATGCAACCTTTGCCTTACGATGTTTTTGTAGGTAATCCACTTATCATTCACAGTTATCACCCGGTTCAAGAAGGATTTGATTTTGTTCCGAACAAATAGATATAGGTATGTTATCCATTTTTTTCTGATTTAATTTGTGATACGCATTTTTTGAATATTTCCACATAAATCCTATCTTCCAAATATGATTCGAAATAGTTTGTGCTGAGTTGAATTAAGCTTTTTTTTTTTTTTGATTTCTATTGTTGTCAGAAAAAGATATTTATCTAACATGGTTTTAACAACATCGTCATCTATCAACGGATGAAACTTTTCGGTGGACCTAATATTTTATAACATCAAAGGTTAAAGAATAGTTACAATAGTTATAGTTATATACAGAGTGATTCTAAATTGTTTTTACAAATTAAGAGGGGTGATAGAACTCATCAGACAAGCAATAATTACGTTGGAACATAGGATAGCATTCCACTCTGAGAGCAGGAAAGAGGAATTCTCACCTGACAGTGCTTGATAATACTTACAACAGTGTTGCTGACAAACTTGTCTAGTGGTCAGCGTGCCTGACTGCGGATAAGGAGGCCCTTGGTTTGAATCCCGTTTCGGGCATGGATATATTTTCTCTCTCTGTCTATCCTGTCTTTGTCCTTTCCTTGTATGAATGAGGTGTGAATGGTTGCCTACCCTATAAACGGGTCCCTATGGCAAGTCGTACTTTCACCTACATGGTGCTCTGATTAAACGAAAGACATTCCCAATCGACTTAATTTGCATAGCATAGCGAGCATGGCTTGTCCAAGTGTCATTAGTAAACAACAACAACAGTGTTGGGTATGAGAATGAATAATACCTAAAGTTTCACAGTCATATTTATTGTTTACTAAACACCTCACAGCAAGTGCTCAAAATGCCCCCCATGTGTGTCGTTGCACAGTTGACACCAGCGAAGGAACGACTGGCGCACCCTCTTGAAAATCCTGGTGCTGTATTAATTTTGTCCCCAGCAACAATGATTCTAGCCACGAATATCTTCAGTTGAGTTCACAGGTGGGCCAAGCCACAGGTCCGCTATGTCTAGTCCATCGTATGGGCTATGTGGCATAAAAAACTTACATTGAAACTTACATGAAAAATTTCTGCTGGTGTCTACCAGGAGTTGTACAGTGGGCATTGTTGTCAGACCAAACGTGTTGATTGCGTTTTGTAAGAACAACGTCAACTCTGATTGGCTTTCTTCAGTAACCAATAACAGCAAAATTCTCCTTTTCTCTGTGGAAATTTACCTAGGATAACTTCGTGATAGATTCTTTATGCGTTACTACTTTCGTCTTTTCTGCCTCTCAGAGTGGAATGTGACCCTATGTTCCTATGTAATTATTGCTGGTATGGATAGGTTATATCACCCCTGTTAATTTGAAAAAACAATTTAGAATCCTCTTGTATTTATAATTAAACATGAATAATGAAGTATAACAATCGTAATAAATATTATTACACAATTTTCGTATTTGCTTAATCCACTTCACATAGAATAAAAAATTATTGTGTCATGATGTCTTTTAATCGTTTTTATGAAAAAAAAAAGATTAAAATTTCTTATATAAAACTCTCTATGATCTCAAGTATTTATCACTTTAATTTTAATCTACGCGTTATTAAAAAAATCAGAAAATATTAATTTCAGCGCTGTATATAAGAGAACCACTTATATTCAAGCTTTTCAATGGAAATTAAATTTGACTTTTTTAATTATACAAATATATCGCTCAAAACACGAATTCATTTTTCTTTCCTATCATCATTATATAAAAGCTAAAAATATATGTCAAAGGCTGAAAAATATTTACATTTTCTGATGCAATTCGTATAAAGAACCTTCTAAGACAGCATTCATTTTAGCTGTTTTCCATCATTGGTATTTCACTTACATTTCACCGTTGTAATTTTAACAGAAACCACAACTTGGATTGAATATTTTTTTAATATTACTGTAATAATGTTTATAATATAAAGTTACTTTTCCCTTGAGGAAAATGTCATTTGAAACTCAGATATAAATATGAGACTGCATTTGATGAACAGCTCCTTAACAAAGAATAGAACATAGAATATTACGATGCCTTTCAAATGTTTCTTCTTAATTAGCGTTTAATTCAAGCTATAATAGAATTAAATTGAAATTAAACATTAAGCGGATCATTATATTTTTTACTAGATAAATTTTCTCTTGCCCCGTGTGGTGACCGGGGGGGTAAGAATAGTCCCAATGTAGCCTATGACTGTCGTAAAAGGAGACAAAAATCGGTGCCCAGTGCCTGGGGAGATAGACGGGTACCCTGCCCCCCTCCAGGTTGGGGGTTGGGAGTGAGGTTAACCCCCTCACCCCGGAAAAAACCTTCGGTTTCTAAGCCTGAATAGGAAATTGACCGGTGCCTAATTCGTAGACGAACTCGGAGAAGGTATAAAGACTTGATTTTTAATTTTTTTTTTTTTTTTTTTGGAAAACCCATCAGCGTAAGAAAAGGAAGACCAAAGCTGAGATGGGTGGATGCAGTCGAAGAAGACTGTAGGGTCCTTGGAATAAAAAATTGGTGGAGTTTGGCTGCCAGTAGAGGTGGCGGGAAGAAGCTTATTCAAAAGACCTTGGCCCATCCTGGGCTGGCGCGCCATGAATGATGATGAAATTTTCTCTTACATTAATTATTTCAATGCAAATTTATCTTTAGGAATCAAGAATGTGTATGACATTTGTAGAATTTTCCTTGTAATTTTTAGGGCGCTCCGTGGCTGAGTGGTCAAAGGCATCACTGCTAATCGCTTGAGAGCATAGGAGTGTGGGTTCGATTCCCACCGTGGCCCTGGGTGTTTTCTTCGTTATTCTTCTGTGGTTGTGCATCTGTCATTGTGCTATTTGTCCTAATATCGACAAGCGGATCTTAAGAATCAAGCATACAAGTCTGAAAATATGTAATGTAATAAATAAATAAATAAACCTTGTAATTTATCTTAAAGAATATAAAATCCAGAATACCGTTTGTAAAATAAAATACAACCTCTGTTTATTGCGCATAGTCATAAGATTTTGCAGGGTTAATTAGACAAAAATCTGGTACCTAAATTGAACTCCGAACCATTGTAAGTGTTTAAGCCTCAGAAAAATCAGCTTCGAATCCATGAATATTTAACAGAACACCAAATCAGAAATCATTCGACATGAGGGGGTACAGTCTAAGATATCATGATCTATTTTTATCATTTTTCTGCCATTATAATTTAAATTCTAATTATTATATTTGTTATTTATTGCTGAAAGTTTAATGCAGAGGTTAGCTGAAATTTAATTCTTAAGAGTACAAAAATTCCAAATATATATATATAAATGCAAATAAAAATTCATTTTATTGTTATTATTTTAACGTTCAAAATTTATGTTAAAAAGCTTGACATCGTGTATAATTCTGTTTATTGCGAAGCGCGTTAACATAGATTAAATCTGAAATATTATGATGCATTGCGATAACTTTTCCACATTATTGTTTAGTACCATCTAATTAATGTATAATTGCTAAAAATATAATGGAAGTCAAATTAAATTTTCAGTGTTACAAGAATAACGTTATTTTTAATATAAAACGTCTTCTATCACTATTCAAAACTGAGTACTCTGATAAAAAATAAAAATAAAATCTGAATAATGCAAAATATTTCTAAAAGGACTTCTTAGCAATATATTTCCGCACGCTATACATAATACAAAAATGCAAGACTAAACCGCTACCTTGCCACGAAAATATTCTGAAAAAAATATTAAGAAGGTCCTTCACATGCATTTCATGATAATATATTTCAGAGAAATATAGCCGCAGAGCAAAATTTCATCTTCACTTTGTTCAGCTACATTATTGCTGCTTCATCATATTTCATTTATCAGACTACCTTTAGGAGAACCATTGCCGAAAAATGATATTATCTGACGCTAGCAGCAGAGCCTCCATATGCAAAAAAAGACAGTGAAGGAAAACGATTTTTTAGCAATGAAGAATCGAAATATCGTCTGCCAAAAAGAATTCTGAGCGATATGAGAAACGAAGTGAAGTGTAAATACGAAAATTTTAGAATGAAAGAGATAGAAATGTGGAGTTCCGCATAAAAGAAACTATTCTAAACTAAATTTTATGAAGAATTTATGAAAAAAGAAAACGTAGGGCATAAAATTGCGTCACGCTTATATCTGAACATATTTTTAAGCTTTCTTCAGATTTAGATGTCTGTAAAATGCATTTATTGGCATATTACTTAAAAATTTCTTTTTACACAATACATGAAATAAAAAAATTAAAACTATATTTAAGAACTATTTAAAAATATTATCTATGTTATAATGTTATGTAAAGTAAAAAAAATTCAAGTTATATTTTACTATAACTATTTAATATATATACTATTTTTACGTACAAGTAATCTATGACAGAAAAAAATTTATCATTTTACAACTTTTTTTCAATATATATTATTATAAGAAAACTTCTAACAATATATTATAAAATTTTTGGATTAATTTACAATCTAAAAATCTATGAGTATTCTTAGGTGTAATATTTCATTTCACAATGTAAAAAGAATTATTATATTTTCAACCAGTGTTGGGAGGTCGGTGATTGTTGTGATGCATTTTCAGATGTAAATTTTGACAACCATAACCGCCAAACACAACTAATAATAGCTGCATTTAAATACAATTAATAACACCATTAAACTGGCATTTTCCTCTTTCTATTTTCATGTCTTTGAAAATTTATGTGGATGGGCTTTCTCAACATGATGATCATAAGCGGTTCAGGTATCGAACTCACTACCTGAAGTGATTTCTGCCTTTACTGCGGCTGCATGTTAAAGTGTGAATACAAATAAATATTCCTTATTTTTACATACACAGTAATACAATTATACAATAAGGTACATACAAAGTTACTCGAAATAAAAGATGTTCATGTTTGCGGAATTTAAGAATGTCATTCAATGGAAAACTGTTATGTTGATAAGCATAACAATTGTAATTTATCCTTCAAACTTCTGGGCTGAAAGAGTATAAAAATAAAAATGCCAACTCAGCTGTGGTTCTCGTTGATTAAACGAGATTAAAAATTGATGTACCATATTCCTAGATTACATTTAAGTTACACCCCGTATATCTTTCAGTTACTGTATTATGTTAATCTACAAATAACAATTAGCATCATAATTTATTCAGTTTGCCACTGTAAGATTATTTTTTGCTCATAGAAATTAATGCGACTCCAAGTTGAGACTTAAAGTACAAGGTAACCAAGATGTTCCTGCCGTTTTTAATGACCTAAAAGCACATGACCTACAGAAAGTGTAGCCTATTGTATGACCTCTGTTTCACTCGAAATTTTAAATTGTCTGGGAAGTTCACCACACGTTTGACTACTGTCCTACTCAATAGCCGCTTGCAGACTTTCGTCATCTAGGGCCTATGGTCGTCCACTACGAGCCTCATCCTAGAGCGAGAAATCTCCCAATCTGAATCTGTGAAACCAAACCTTCTGTACCACCCTTCACAGCACAATCTCCAAACGATTGACATATTCGGAGACATGATGCAGCAGCTGATAATTCCACTTTGAAGTCGTAAAGCAAACAACACCGAATGATTTCCTTCGACACCTCCATTTCTTTTCACTATTGTAGGGAGTTACGATTGATGAATGTGCGCGGTTGACCTGCTTTTATAACGACTGATATTCTTACCCTCGACTGACCGGTCTCTCAGATACGCCATACACTAATTTGCATACTTGCTCTTACTCTCTCACTTTGTTCAATGGCTACTCGAAAACGGCAGGAGCTTTCTTGGTTACCCTGTAGATTCAAATTAATTAGAGTCAATATCTTTTGGAAATTCTACAAATTTTCAAATCTGAAGTAGGATTTTGTTTAATTTAATATTTAAGCGGGACTAGATCTTTGATCCTTTAGTTGCGAGGTATGTCAATTTGGATGCGATTTCTGGGAAATTGAGTATCATAAAGGTATTAAGTAACTAAATAACAGAAATTGAATGATTTTCTTATGAATAATTTAGATACTAAAACCTTCTCCTTTCTAAAATTCATTTAATTTATTTAATAAATGGAGATACCTGTTTGATACTTTAAATTCAGTTATTTAATAAAAGATATTTCAAAAAGTGTGACTAATCAAATTCAAAAGAATATATTTCTGCCGTGGTGGTTTGGTTACGAAAAATGTAGTTTTTTTTAATGGGAAGTGATGAGTTGTAATTTGAGCTAGTCGAAGTGCTCCATTATGGTGACAGAGGCTCGTAAGGTGGTCGTTGTTGCAGTGTCCCCCCACTGGTATGGCGTAGGAGGATGCCAGCGCAAGATCCTTTCTCGTCACTTCACTGCAGCTCAAAATTACGAGTAGATTGGCTGTGTCTGTTAGATTTCACTACAGGAAATTATTACGAACAAACAACGGCATATAATGAACTGCCTTATATCTGAAAGCTCTTGTATATATGGCCCATAGTGCATTATCTTCCCTTCGGTGCATGCATTGATAAGGGCTATGTTTATGTATTGTAATGGAGAAAACCCGGAAAACTTAAAAGCAATCACCACGGTAGATTTGGTTTGTCACTCAATGGCCACGAGGGCTAATTATAGACCGGGACCAGCGGTCTTAAAATCCCTTTAGTAGATGCTCTTGGAAATATCTTAAACCATTATTAACATTAGTTCTTTTAAACGGATTTTATTAATCAATATTTTAATGAAATATTATGAAAACAAATTAAATGATGCAAACTGTTGTAGATTTTCAACCATAAAGTGTTTTTTTTTTTCTTTCGTTCCAAATGAGATCATGATACGACACTTTGTTACGATTCTCATTGTTTAAAATATCCATTATGTCATGCTTCGTCTATGTCACATCATACTGAAACGGCGTCGTAATTTTTTACCAATGGTGGGCACCTGAGGGTTGAACCCTATGCCACAACAAGGCCAAGAACTGCTACTCATTTGTCATTACCCAGTGGGCACCTGTGAACCAAGTCACGGAGGCGAGTAGTGTTACCCGCGTCATACCACCACAAACCCGTTTATATTGTGGGCCACATTCATACATCATAACGGAAGAAAGGATAGAGAAACATAGAGAGAACAGAGAAAGAAAGTAATATCCATGCCCGAACCGGAATTTGTGCCCAGGACCCACAGCTCAGGAGTCAAGAGCGCTAACCACTCAGCCATCGGTCAGCATGTCGTAATTCCAACTTGTTGAAAAATTTGCTGTCTGCCTTCAAATCGCATTCTTTGAGCGGCAATAAGCAAAGTGAGGTTCACAATCGAATGCCTGAATGTCGTCGGCGATAAGAAAATTCCATTCAGGATATTTACCGGTGATAAAGAAGTATGTTTTTAAATATAGTTTTTTCCATTTTTAAAGGTTTTTCAAAAATCATGGTAATTACCTGTTGTTATAAGTATTTAATTTTCAAATCTTTAACGATATTGCTTTCAAAATTGAACACGTTGAAAGTACAACTGAAGAAAAATCAAAATCAAAAAAACAAGACAAAATATCCACTTTATAGTTAGTTTAAATTGGCAAGGACTATTTTCTTGTTTGTTTATATATTTTTCTTTTATTACTTTAAAATCACATAGTGAACAACTTAACGGCTTAAGATTGTTAAGTGGCATTTTGATATCCAGACCATAAATTGCCTTCAGTTCAAATTTTTCGGAAATTATGGTCCGTATTCCATTCCGGAAAACTCGCAAGCATTAACCCTGGCAGACGTGAAACAATTTGCTCTGAAGAACCTGCAACTAGTCTGCCTTGAGCTATTCCTGCTTTTTATTTCACGAGGCGAAAATTGGTGGAAAAATCTTTATCGTCTTCAGCAGGTCACGGTTTAAACTGCTGATCCATCTTAAGATCACGTTCAACGAGTACATAACTGTTAAAAGTTTCATAACATCTAATACTTTTGTTATGTGACATGAGAGAAGATACCAACTAAGCTGTTGTATCCTAGTAAACAGAGCATTGACCTTCCCATTTAGAAGGTTGGGTTCAATTCCCAATGCCGCCAAAGACCCACCGAGTACATGCGACATACGTGCTCGTTAAATCTGTGGAATCGAAAGTCCTGCGGTCGGTCGTTGAGCAGTTACCATGGTTACAATGGTCTGGAGAAATTTACTTCCCCTTGAGACCAATGCCAAAATTGAGGGAGTAGATCATCTGGTGCTGCCATCTATCGAAGGATTTGAAGAGTAAAAATCGTACGTTCACCTTCATGGTGCTTTGATTAAAACGAAAGACGCTCCCAATTGACTTAAATCTGCATAGCCAAAGGCTTAGCGAGCTTGGCTTGTCCAAGTGTCATTAGTAACAACAACAACTAAATCTGTAGAATCGAAAGTCCTGTGATCGTCGTTAAGTAATTACTACGAGTGTAATGGTCTGGAGAAAATCACCTCTCAAAGTCAAAATTGATAGTGGATCCACTGGTGGTGCCATCGATCGGATTAGTCTTAGAGCAAAAACGCATTTTCACTTTCATTGTGCTCTGGTTTAACAAAAGACGCACCCTTCTGACTTAATTTCGCATAGTCTTTGGCAAGAGAGCTTGGCTTCTACAAAAGTTTTGAGTAAATAAAAACCAACTAAGGTTTCGATCTTGTTTTTTGTGACCAAGGTTTAAGTTTACGAAACTTTTTGTTGTGTTTCGAAAGCAGTGGGTGAAAATTATGTACCAAAAGTAAGTTGCAATATTTGACTACCTAATTTTATCTCCATTGTACCTATTGCAAAATATATTTTAGGCATCATATTTTATCCTAATTAATTAATATAGGAATTTAAAACTAACTTCGTGTAAGTCTACGAGCTAAAATAAATATTAAAATACCATCCTATTTCTAAAATTTATCTCGTGGAGCTTAAATAATGAGCTTCGATGCAAATGTAAAATGAAATAGCTGATGCAATTTGTTTAATATCTGCGAGCCGCAGACCATGTTATGAATGAATTTTGATCTAATAACTTCTAATGGAAGTTCCGCGTTCCGCTCTCCATAGATTCAGCTCATTATGACTGCGTGCTATTTCAGGACGAAAACGAGATGAAAGTCGACGGAACACAAGGACTTTATTAAAATTGCATAGAATATGGAATTAAATAAGCGAATGAATATCTGTTGTCTCTCTTTCTCTTTGTGTTGGCGACAAATGCCAAAATTTCTCTGAATTTCGAATACATTTTAATTAAAATATATAACCTAAATAGTGGCGTCAAAGAATTTAAAGTAATAAATCTGAATCAGCTGGATAACTCACAGTTATACCTTAAGTTGCACTAAAATTACTTGAATATATATATTATAAATATTCTGCCTATGATATTGAAATTTATATTTTTTGGTTTTTTTTCATTGGAAGAATTGATGTAGGATTTCTATAAGAGAAGTTTGGTCAGGTTACTGGCCTACACCCTTAGCTGTAAATTTCTTCCCATAAAATTTGAAGAATACCTTGTAAATTTGAATGAATTTCAGGAGACTTGGTAAAAGACTTCTGGCAATTCTCTTCCACCTATAAAATACATCAGTGAAGGGTTATTCTATCCTTGGTTCCTTTAACAAGCATCGGTCGTTTCATCACAAGTGTCTTCGGCAATGTCTGGTATAGAACCTGATACCTCCAAACCATGAGAAAAACAGGATATATCATTCTTACATATTATTTATAATTAATTGTTTTATTGGCATTTTTTACTATTCTAATTCACATTAATAATAAACACTTTGCCAACATTCCATTATAAGTTCTCAAAAATTATCTAAGGATAAAATTGCCAGATGTTCTCTGAAAACTATTAAAAATAACAAAGCAATTAAATAACTAATGAAAAATATATTACAAGATCTTTCAAAATCTACTGTTATGAGATTAAAAATCACTGAAAATACCATTATACCTCATAGTAATATTTATACGCCATAGTAATTTCTATACGTCATAGTAATACATCACGGAAATCATTAATGATCTAAAAAGGGAAACAATTAATTACTATAGTTCTTCATGGTATCTAGGGAAAAATTGGGAAATATAGATAACAATAACTGATTAGGTTACATTAAGTTATAGTTAGGTTAGATTGATGTTGTTGTTGTAGTAGTGTGCCAGCTAGGCTGATAATATGGGGTGCGCTGCTCCACTCTTCCAACTGAACCATATTTTGGTGTGGAGTCCGACTTCCTCAGTGCACACATGCCATAGGGACCCGTTTATAGGGCAGGCAACCAGTCACACTTCATTCATACAAGGAAAGGAAAAGGACAGAATAGATAGAGAGAGAAAGTACATCCTTGCCCGAACCGGGATTCGAACACAGGACCTCCTTGTCTGCAGTTAGGTACGCTGACCAATAGACAAGTTGGGCGGCGTTAGGTAAGATTAATATATCTATATGATTTTCCATCTACCAATTTCTTTTTTTTCTGTGTGTGTGCCTGCCTAAATCCGACCACCTAGAAACTCTTTGTAAGTTTAGAAATAGGAGAAAGTAATTTAAACTGCTTTAATTCTCTATAAATTTCCTTATTATACTAAAATGGTATGACAGGTCCTGCTAAAACTTAACAGACGTAGGCTTTTTAAAAAACACTATTTTTCATGGCATCAAATATGGAATCCGTTCATTTCGAGGATGAAAACGAAATATTTCCTGACAATATTACCACTATCATGCTTAGACATTTAAATAAAAATACCGTAAACTATTGAAATTGCTACTACATATTGTCAAAGGATTTCTGGTGAAATAGCATGCACTGAAAGGATTGCTTGATAAGCTGCTTAAAACAAAAAGTAACATTTCAAGGCATCAGGTTTTCTGAAAACTATTACTTTAAAACTACAATGAAGTAAGTCTTAAAAAAACAAGTTTCTTGGCAACATGTGCAATGAATGTACCAATATCGGAGACAGGGACAGTAGCACTTTCTGCGGCTTTATTTTCTCTTCCCCATTTCGCGAATCTTGCGATTGTCTGAATTAGTTTATTTTACTCGAAGATCATTAAATATCTGACATACATTTCACTAGTTGGTTATTATCTGCGATATCAAAAAATGTTATTAATTCTGTCATCACACAGATCAAATCTGTTTTTTTTTTCTTTTCTTTTTTTAAAAAAATATCAAAAAATTATGCTTCTTAGAAAACAGCGATAATTGTTTGATCAAGTATCCGAGTTTGACAGAGGAAGGATAGTGGCCTACCGAGATTGTGGATTATCTTTCAGGGAAATCAGTAGTCGTGTTGGACGAAAATAAACAACTGTAATGCCGATATGTGAACGTTTGATGCAAGAGGATACGAAGGACCGACGCGCGCATTTTCGATCGTATCCACCTCAGTGCACCACTTCACGTGATGACAGGCAAACTGTGCGCATGGCTCAGCCACATCACGAACCATAGCACAGCACATTCAATATTTAACGCATTATCCAGTGTCTGCACGTACCATTCGACGCCGTTTAAAGCAGAGTGGTCTGTCCGCAACACGTCCATTGCTTCCTCTTCCCTTGACGCCGAACCACAGACGTCTCCGCCACCAATGGTGCGTTGAAAGAAGGATGTGGACGGCAGAATGGAATGAAATTGTCGTTACTGACGAGTCACAGTTCTGTCTGAAACAGTGTGATGGTCGCATTCGAGTACCTAGACACTGTGGAGGGAGGATGCTGAACAGCTGCATTAAGCACCGACACATTGGTTCTGCACCGGGTATTATAATATCGAGCTGTACTGGATATCACTCTTGCACTCATCTAGTATGCATTGCCGGTTTTTTAAACAGCCAACACTACATCTCCAAGGTGTTAGAGCCAGTTGCCCTTCCTTACGTCCAGGGCTTGCCCCCCGCGTTACTTCAACAGGATAATGCACAACTGCACGTATCGTGCGTTGTCCAAGGGTTCTTCATCAATCGCCAGATTGAATTGCTTCTCTGCCCGGCTTGCTCTCCGGATCTTTTGCCGATAGAAAACATGTGGTCCATGGTTGCTCAACTATTGACCCAGATTACATCCCCAGCTGTAACAACAGATCAAATTTGGGAACGTGTGGAAGCTGCTTGGTCTGCTGTATCCCAAGAACACATCCAAAGTATCTTTGAATCAATGTCGAGTCGTGTGGCAGTGATTTGGAACAAGGGCGGCTACTTTGTCTACTGATTTTGGCAGAAACCACACTTCACAGAAGTCTATAAATTTAATCATATGATACTTGGTAAACAAAATAAATGTTATCTACAAAATAAATTTTGTCGTGATATCTCTTGTCTTTTTTGGTGTTGCAATTTGGGTGGCCAGCAGTTTACATAAAATTCTTATATGTTAACCATAATTTCATCTGGCTAGAAGTTTTCTCTTTTGTGTATATATTATCAGGTTGATTAATTTCATTTGCTTACTACTCAAGGGTCTCTATTTTCCCACGAAGGTTAATTAAACAGGGACCTATGGTTTAAGGTGGTTCCCTCTAACCATTACGAACATCCAAGCACAAGGTAAGATTTGAACCCACGAACTGTTGAACCGAATGCGAGAGCGCTAACCGTTCGGATACCATGTGCGCATGATATTAACTAGATTGATGTATGTCCGACGATTGAAATACATGGAATATTTTTATTATAGGGGACTTATTTTTCTCTTTGAACTAGCAGAAAGGTGAAACGAGAAGAGAGATAGTTTACACTTGTGCCAATCTAATCATTAGGTCTTAACTAAAAATAAAAGTTTTGGCTGCATGTAGCAGAATATATTAACTGTATAATTAAAGATGCTATATAAATACTTTAAAAAATATTCCACTTCCATCTTTGTATAAAAATTTAAAAATGATTTCAAGGTTGAAATGTTTTGCGATATTAAAATATATGAATGTAGAGCTAGAGCAGCTGAATGGTTAGTGACCGATTTCCTATGAAAGTGTGCTCAAATTCAGTTCCTATCTTGACTCTAGATTTTGATTAAGGTTTCCGTGTCAACCTGTAGGCCATGATCAAATCAATCTTTATGCTAAAAATAAATAAATATATAAAAAATAAAAAAATAAACCATGCTGTTGTTGTGTTGTTGTTGTGGCTTATCCTCCAAATATCTGACGTCAGACAAGGTCCATCAGACCGTTGACCCTAAGGAAATCGAGGACCAGAAGGGAGGATGAGAACAAAACAAAGCTAAGCAAACCAACTTAAGACTTGCAGCAGCCAACAGGTTACATACAAACATAGATGCTTAGACGAGACCCGGACTGTACTTTTAATTTAAAGGGCTTGGAATACTCGCCCATCACCAAATGCCTCGTAATTTCGAACCACGGTCATGTGACGAGGTTACACTTGAGCTGGCACCCTCCTCTCCACATCCACGCCACACCAGCGGAAATACTTTGGACGCCACATATTAACGTGGACTCGTCCCCAACCCACAGAGCTCCAGCAACCCATTGAAAGAGGGTATGTGGTCACCCTCTCTATCACTGCCCGTGGCAAATGATGTTTCACTTTGCTGACCTAAAAGGGAAGCAGCTTGAAGCTACTGAGCCACTGGAGCTCGTGATAAGAACTAATCGTAAAATTATATACCAGAAATTAACTGAGCATATAACGAATTTAACGTAATGACGCTCTAATCAATAGGACCACCTCGGCTCAGTTGGCTAGGACGTTATTCTCGTTTCGGTAAAGTTGCAAGTTCGAATCCCGACCCAGTCGAAGACCCACGTTTTTACTAAGGGCAACTGTGGGACGTCAAATAGGACGAGGTTCCAATGTTCCTCGTGTGAAATAATACCTCTGGAGATGCCTAAGGCTTTTCTTTGTCCCTGCTTTCTTAAGTGACGACGACTCGCTTTCGGAACTACAATGGTACACTCACTGGGTGCCCACTCACGGAAAAGTCTTGGACGTCACATATAGACGTAGACACGTCCCCAACCCACGGAGCTCCAGCAACCTAGTTAGGGAGGGTATGTGGTCAACCTCCCTATCACTGCCCGCTGCAAATGATGCTTCACGTTTACTGAATGTAACGAAAAGCGGCGTGAAGCTACTGAAGCTCAGCTAAAGGTTAGGAAGCTTTCTTCAGAGAGAAAGGTTTCGAGTTTGATCCCAGAGACACAACAGAACTACGTGGGATGAAAGTTGTGCTTCTGCTGTCGGCATGCATGTCTATCGGGTGAGCGTTTTTTCTTTCTTATCTCTTTGGAATCTTAATACAGCCCATATCTGTGAATGACCTTCCCGGAAGTGTGTTTACCCGGAAGTACGTTTAATTAAAATGCCTTACAACAACAACATTAGTCCGTTAAGCTACCCTTTCTGCTGTGTTAAAAACGAGCCAAACAAAAATCTAATGATGGAATACAAAATGTGAAACAATCTACGGGAAAGTAAAATATCACTTAATTGAACCAGACAAGTAAAATATATAATAAAATTTAAATGTAAACATTTGAAACATTTAAAAAAATATTATGATATATACGTTCTCAAATTTAAATAAAATTTCGGTGAAAAAATAGAGTAATAATATCATATAAATTTTCTAATCTGAAAATCTATTTCATAAAACAATTTTTTTCAGTTTTCTTTTCTGAATTTAACAAGCTTCCGGTTTTAATATACTTAGAAAGAAATTTATAAAATCTAACAACAATTTATAGTCAAGTAATTAAAATGTGTATATTTTTTAACTTCGTTGGCTATTCTTAACTTCAATTTTAATTTGAATTTTACTTAGGAAACCTAACAAAACTGTATGATTTCAGTAACAAGTGCATAAGACTTTTTATTCCTAGTTTTCAGTGTAATATTGCCGAAAAGGAATCAATCTATTTTAGCAATATTGAAATTAATAATTCGAAATTAATTTTATTAATGGTTAGAAAACATTACGAGTTATTTTAGTTTGCAGTCTATTGATTGAAATTAAAATCATATTTAAAAATACTATATTCAGTAGCTCATTCTTCTTTCTCAATTATAGGAAGAACTAAAAAAATATATAAAATAATGTGTATATCGTAAATGAAATGAAGAGACTTCACTAAAATAAAATATTTTTAAAAGGTAGTATAATTTTTTTTAAAAAGCATTATTAATAATACATTAATCATATTAAACAATAAATTTTTCTCCCTTATCGTATTTCCATTAATTCAGTCAATGCAAAATATATACTTGTCACGAAATGATTGAGATGAAATAAATTATTATTACGTATTTTTAAATTCGTATGAATTTTTCGCAGAGACTTATCAATTTTTTATTCAATACACATGCTTACGCTTATTTCACTAGATGGCAGCACTGAAATACTATTTGATCAGATGCAAAAGAATAAAAAAAAATCGTTATTTTATTTATTTATTTAATTATTTATTTTTGCTTTTTTATAAATCCTTTTTATAAAAACCACTTTCATATAAAATACTTTAAAATTAAAATATTCAAACACTGAAAAATTAAAACGAAATTTTTAATTATCTCATTTAAAATTAATCTACTTTTTCAGGAATACATTTGCATAAATCCATCTAATTATGAAATCTTTATTTAATGAAATTAATGTATAGAAAAAATTCCACAATCGTCTCCATATAACATACATCAAATATTCTATAAATCCTTTAAAAGCAATAATTTATATAATTAATATCTGAATTCATAAAATAAGAAAAATAATGTTAAATTTTAAAAGAAATATGTTAATCTTAAAAACTGTATCTCCTTCCAAAATTAAATGGTTTCAAATAATTAAAAAAATTTAGGTCATGAAACTGCATTACAAAAAATTACATTTTATTGAAAATACATTATAATATTTTTCATAATGTAGTCCAAAAATAATGCAAAAATAAAACAAATCTTTAATTTCATGAATATTTTCTGGGGACTGTTTCATTTTTAACTGTGCCAAATGTTTGATTTGAGATCTTAAAGTTTTGATAAATTCAAATGAATATTTATCAATAAAAGATTTCACTTTGCTTTTTATAAATTTTTACGTCGCTCAAAGAATTTATTTGCTTTTTCCCCAAATTTCTAACAATAAAACCAAGCTTCAATCTTTGTCGTCGTATTTATTTTCTTGCTTTTTGTTTCAGGAATGAAAAGAAACCGTAAAATTGGAAAAGTTACAAAAGGAAGCAAAGAGAAAGAAAAAGAATAAAAAGAGTCTAGCTTCTTATGTTTTAGATTTAAAGATAGTTTTCAACGGTTCTTTATTTTACTTTTGGAGAGTTTGTTTAAAGAAATTTATATATATTCTGATACAAATTACTTTTCAGCTTACTTTTTCACATAAAGCTCAAGTAATATAAATATTGTTTTCAGAGGAAATATCAAAATTTAGTACAGTTGGAATATGACATTGCTGTCTTTTTGAAAAAAAAATGGCATAAAATTTCTAGAATGACAGATAAAATTCTGAAAAAGATTGAATTCTAACAGAAGTGATATTAAAAATAGAATGACAAAAAAAATCGTAGAAAAACTATAGTAAATTTATTATATTTTTCAAAATTCAGGTAGGAAATTTTAACTAACTAAGCATAAATAAATATAAATTAGAATTATCTACAAAATCAGAAAATGTATGATAGAAAATAAAAAATATGTATAAAAATATTCAATCATTTGGAAAAAATGTATCTTTATAAAATAAATCGAAATTTAGATTAATTTAATTACTATAAATTTCATCAAATATGAAATCAACTCGAGTTAAGAAAATTCAAATCATTCAGATATTATTTTATGCTTGTCATACAATAGCATTTTTAAAAAAATAACCAAGCAAATTAAGTGAAATCCGGAAAAAATGTTTTATTAGAATCTAGAAGTTTATTTTTTATAACTTAATATTTTCTTTGTTATTTATGTAAGGCATGTAAGGTTCTCCAAGTAATATATAATAACGCATGAGATTTATCAATTATTTTTTTAAATTCCATAAAATTTCTTTGTAATGAAGTATTATTGTTAAAAAATATTTATTTTTTTAAACTGAATTTTTAGCAGAATTTTTTCCTATCTCCATCTAATGATTTAATAAATAAGTAAGTTAGCTTATGTTAATTCTTTCATTTTGATTTTTTTATTTTTAAATTAATTCTGGTAAGTTCTATTTTATTTTTCTTTTACACTTTATAACTTTTAAAAAATAATTCTTAGAAAGTATATAGAAACTTGTAGTATTTTTAATATTTATTTTAAATAAATAATATTTATGAAGTATTTAACAAATGATTTTATTGTTATTTCAAAATTTTTACGCAAAATATACTACAAACTATAAACAATATGTGTAGAATTAATACTTTGCACACAGCATTTGAATTGATTTTACACTGCTTAATTATATTTTGAATTAAAATGATAAAACTTTAATACTTTTCTATTATTAAATATTTTTAAAAAATGTGAAAAAATATACCTTATAAAGGCTTTTATCTGTAAAATAAAAATGGTAACTCCAATAAAAACTTTGACTTTACCCTATTGATACTTTTAACTACAATATTAAATGACAACGTGATACCTTAAGAAAAAATGTGTTGAATTGACAGCTTAAGAAGTAAAACTCTAGTATTTACAGTTTAAAGATCCCATTTTTAATAAAAGTATGGATATTTGAGTTAACTCGGAATCCAATTTAAACAATACTTTTCTAGAAAACAAGCCGATTTGCGATTTAGGTAAAAGTAAAAAAATACATCCCAACCAAAGTATACATTTATAATAAAACAAAATTCCTTCTAAAAACAGAATATTATTAAAAATTTTTTAATTTAATGGTTAAATAAATACATATAAATTTATATTATCCTTGGAATTCAATAAGAAATCAATTTAAAAAGAAATTATATATATATATATATATATATATATATATATATATATATATATATATATATATATATAGATAGATAGATAGATAGATAGATAGATAGATGGATAATCAATGAGAAGTGAAAAAAGCAAAATTAATGCGACTCTTTTATCTTACAACTAATGTCGCCAATTTCAAAGTTAAGTGCTTTAAATGCTGAAAAAAAAGTCATAATTAGAGATGTAATTAATTAAACTACATCACAAACGTCACAAGAGCCCATCAAAACAAGCGTGAAAACACTTGTCACCAGCTATTGAATTTCGTTCCTGTCGCTTCCACTTGGCGAACCTCGTTAAATCCATTTTCTGTTGCCGATTTCGTAATTGGCGATTTTTTTTTTGTAGCTTGACTGAGAATAGCTGTTCACTTTTGTAGAAATCGCGAAAGCAGATTGTAGTTTCCAAAGCGATGCTTTCATTAAAGGAAGCAGGTGATATTTTTAAACAGTTGAATGGGTTTGTTATTTTATATTTGATTTATTTTTTGTTTGGTTTCTATCGAGCGGCGTATAAAAAGAATTCACAAAAACAAAGCATATTGAAAACGTCTTAAGTGGCACTTATAAAAAAATGGCGTCTTATTTTAGGTCTTACGAAAACGATGTCATTTGTATCTTGTTTCAAAACATCACACGAAATTAAGAATAATTATATCCAACTCAAATATTGTTGTGTAATACAGGCAAAGCAAAGCAAAACTTATAATTTTAGATGTGTCATTCTTCCAGTATCGTTGTAGTTGTAAAAATAAAACTTTATAGAATAGAACAATTTGTGTAGTCTACAAGATTAAAGTGTAACATTGCGTTATTGTTGAAAAATTGAAAAAATATTATTAAATATATTATTATTAAGCTATTTTGAAAATTTCGTTTGTGGTCATTAAGCTATATTTTCAGCCTAAAAGCCTAATTTGCTACAACTTGAAAAATTGCTTTTATTTTAAGTTTGATTAGTTGGGAATTCAGTTCTCACCTCAACCGAAAAAGTTTGTATTTGTCCACAAGTTACTAGTCTAGGAGCAATTTAAGCTATATGTGCTTGTCCAAATCACTTTCAGTGTTTATATATATATATATATATATATATATATATATATATATATATATATATATATATATATATATATATATATATATATATATATATATATATATATATATATATATATATATATATATATATATATATATATATATATATATATATATATATATATATATATATATATATATATATATATATATATATATATATATATATATATATATATATATATATATATATATATATATATATATATATATATATATATATATATATATATATATATATATATATATATATATATATATATATATATATATACAGGGTTAGCAAGAAATAAGTTTCCCACTTCAGAGGGCTGTAGAATACGTTCTACTCGTCCAAATGAGATAAAATTTGAACTACAGATAATTCAAATGATGCGCTTGACATTTATTAAAAAATAGTACAAAATTTCACCGATAGATGGCAATGTAATACACATAAAAACATTTTATATGCTTTATAAATGTTAAAAAATAATAATGAAAAAGTAGCGTTACAACTCTTCAATATATTTAGACCACCCTTCACATGGTTCGTGTTGATTGAGAATCGATAAAACAATTTATACAAATCACAAGATTTTTATTCGTAGCAAACTCAGCAAAATACAGGACATTCCTGCTGTAGAAATTACAATTACATAGTTCCAATACAGAAAACAGCTTCCAGTCACAGAAGTTTCTAATATGTCAGACAGACTACTGATTATAGAACTGGTTCTATAATCAGTTGTCTGTCTGAGATATTAGAATGCACTAAAGTGACATACAAGATAGTTCGTCTTCACTAACTCAGCGGTTTCACTCCCTAACGTCTTCACTCTCAGCGTTTGTCCCTTTACCGTGACGGGCGATGGTATTTAAAGCGTGCGACTTGGCGTGAAAATGTACAACTTTTGCCAAGTTTTTGGAGGGTTCTAGATGATCTCACTTTATTGCTTACATAGCTGTAGAGATAAATTTTTGCAGAAGTATTTATATCTTATCAAGTCAAAAAGAATCTCGCCAAAGGTTGCCAATAACCTCGCTAAGTAGTAACCAAATTGTTAAAAATACTATTTTAAACGTAGAACACTTTTAAATTGCTTACTTTTCTAGTATTTTTAAACTGTAGGAGATATTATGAGACAAATGCAACGATGTTAATAAATTTGTAATATTGTTACCTCCTAAGGACAGCATGTCTCGAGCAGTACAGTTCCCTGATAGGAGGCCAAATATAAAGCAAACAAAGAATTTTCATTTTAAGATGATATCAAAATACTTACATACAAAAGTGACTACAAGTGTTAAACGAATGCAGAAAAATAGGAAATATTCAATTAAAATAATTTACATTATTTACAATGAGATCACAATTTATTAATTTTAATTTACACTGCAATAAGGAGCTAATCTATCGTATTATCTATCGTGAGGTATTACCTTCGGTTTTGAAGAATGTTATCCTTATACGAATAACGGCGTCGTCGTCAGTTTTAGGATTGTATTACCTTTGGTATTGAAGAATGTTATTCTTATACGAATAACGGCGGCGTCGTCATTTTTAGGATTGTATTACCTTTGGTATGGAAAAATGTTATTCTTATACGAATAACGGCGTCGTCGTCAGTTTTAGGATTGTATTACCTTTGGTATTGAAGAATGTTATCCTTATACGAATAACGGCGTCGTTGTCAGTTTTTAGGATTGTATTACCTCTGGTATTGAAGAATGTTATCCTTATACAAATAACGGCGTCGTCGACAGTTTTAGATTGTATTACCTTTGGTATTGAAGAATGTTATTCTCAAACGAATAACGGCGTCGTCGTCAGTTTTAGATTGTATTACCTTTGGTATTGAAGAATGTTATCCTTATACGAATAACGGCGGCGTCGTCAGTTTTAGATTGTATTACCTTTGGTATTGAAGAATGTTATTCTTATACGAATAACGGCGTCGTCGTCAGTTTTAGATTGTATTACCTTTGGTATTGAAGAATGTTATTCTTATACGAATAACGGCGTCGTCGTCAAATTTAAAATTGTATTCTAATCGTCCCTGTTGGATTGTAACTATGGAGAGAAAGTCATTTACGTCGAATCCAGTTCTACAGCCACACTTAGTCACTTTTCTGAAATTCATGTTCAGTCATATTCGTGTTACTCTTCGATTCTCTTGGACGCCAGGCTGATTCGTCTTGAGGAAAAGTATGGATATCTTCAAGAAGAATCTGCAGGCCTCGAGAGTACTCCTCTGGCAATGAAAATGTGTTTAGTGGACGAACAAACTGAGGGTCATAAAGGAGACGAAGCTTACAACCAAAGAACATTTGAGGTAAAGTGTATCTTGTAATCTCGTAAACAAATAAAATGCGATATGCAAGCAGGAACAGTGGTAGCTTCAAACCCCTATCTTGCTGATTTCTGGAAACAATAAGTGAGAGTTTTTCAAGATGCTTCGGTTAAGCTTCTCTATCATGCCGTCTGGTTGCGGATTTAAATTCATGGTTTGCGTCTTGTCTATCCGGAGAATTTGACGCATTCCTTTAAACACAACAGTGATAAAATTCGCCGCTTAATCTGAATGAATTTGTGAGGGTGTGCCAAATCTGGAAGCCCATTGTTGCTGTAATTGTTGCTGGAATCTTTTCTCGAATCTTTATGTCCAGACTTGAAAACTTTTTAAACTGAAATTAACTTATTTTCGATTGTATTCTTTTACATGATATTAGAGAATTCTTCTTTTACGCTAACAATGTTCTTTCTAAGCTCTTCATGTCTACAGTTTATCACTTTCCTCATCTTGTTTTTAACCTTTTCCCATCCAGATTTCCTCTCTTTCTATCCAGTTTTATCACTTCAAGTTCAGCTTTTATCTCGGTTTTCTTCTCTTCCTGTCCAGCTCTCATCTCAGCCATCTGCTCAGCCAACTTTTCTAGCAGACTTTTCATTGTATCTATATCCATTTTTCTAGTGATACGCTGCAACCACTCTTCTACCCCGCTTCTGATAACTGTTGTACCGCGCTTCAGGGTTTGTAACAGACAATCTGTGGATAAAACAATCTCTTAAAATAATAAGACATTTATTCGCAGCAAATCAGTCAAATCCTGGAAATTCCAGCAAAAATTGCAATTACGCATCTTCAATACAGCCAATTCAGAAAACAAAAAACAGCTTCCAATCATAAAAGTCTCTAATACCTCAAATAGACAACAGCTTCTATACTAGCAATCAGAACTTTTCGTCTTCACTAACTCAGCGGCATCTCTGCCTAGCGTCTTCACTCTCAGTGTGTGATGGGTGGTGTTATTTATGTTACGGCCAAAGCCTAAAGTTCATCCAGTTCCCGAATTGGCCGGCCAAATTGCACATTGGCAGGGTTGTGTGTCCAATCTCTAATGTACTGGAAATGAATAGCGTATATGGGACTTTGGCTGGCCACTTCCCAAAGTGCCCGAAACTGATTGGCCAATATTCGATGTACTCACGCAAGACTGTTCAGTAGGGGGCGTAGCTGTCGATTCCGGCGTGATGACGGCGTGTACATGGTAGCAAGAATACTGTGTTAGATTTTCAGTGTATCTGGCATCCATGTATCAAATGACGAATCTGGCAACGCCTTTTTTGCTTACGCGCCTGCTTACTGAATAGTTTCGATTGAAGGTTAGTGGGCTTTACCCAGATAGGTAAGTCCTTTCAATATTCTTTTGTTTTTTGTTATGCAATGGATCAAACTCAGTTCCAAGAATTTGTGCATGCTTTCCAAGCATAGAAACTACAATATTTCGAATAATTTCTCCTTACTCAAACTTCTAATGGCATTGAATGGTACTCCATGTTAAAATACTATTCAACCGTCCATAAATCCAATTTTACTTCAATCATTTATAAATTTCGATTTAAAAAAAGAGTCATTTAAATATAATAGATTTGAAATTTTTTTTATATAAAAGCAACTAAAAGCAGACAAAGAATCTTGTGCTCAAATGCTTCTTAACGCTTTAAGGACCATCGTTTCCAAATTGGAACATCATATTTAAGAAATCACCGAAATTTTAAATTTATTAATTGAACTTAACTAATACTCTAACACATTAAATGATTTTTTGAAATAAAATTGGAGTGCTGATCTTACTTTGTTTATTCACAAAATAAGCAAAAAATTTTTCCTCCATAATAAATGTGTTATATCGTGTAATATTTTTTAATTAACCAGCAAAATTTAATTGTTTAGGAAAATTTTCTGTGAAAAAAAATGGGTATTTAAATCCAAAATGTGCATTTTCTTAATTAATTAATAAATAATAAAATATTTTGGGCTGAAAAAATAAATTCTCCATCGTTTAACACATGCCTGAAATATTCATGTGAATGACCATTGTTCCCATTTGGAGACCTCCAATAAATCTATTAAATTTTTTCTTAAATGTAAGCACTGTAAAACTGTTTAATGAGTTAATTTCAGACAGTATACAGTGAAAACCTTTCTTTACACCTGAAAATAATTTGGTGCTTAAAGTGTTGATTGAATTGGAGCTTCTTATTTATGTTAGATTTTTTGTTTCGCCTAAAGCTTATACATGTACATTAAATGCTAAGCCACGAAAGAGATCATCACGTAATTTGAGAGTTTGGTATTGTTTTCCTATAGGCTTTTTCCCATTGCTTCTCTTGACGAAACTAGCATGCTGGGTGAAGATGACGCGCATGCAAATGCAGAACTAACTTTTGTTATGAGAGCCATCTTCTTAAGTTAATTGAATATATTGCTGCAAGGAAAAGCAAATAACCTCAGCAGAGACAAGTTCTATACTTCCATAGTAGACGTTAAAAAGGTTAAAGCAAAGCAGAAAAAAGAATGCGTTGAATACGAATATATGATGTTATTAAAATGACGATGTTGATAAGGTTGACGGAAAAGGAAAACTCAAATTGCCAGTAACAGATGACAATAGCATTATTTTGTACGTTGCGCATATAGAAGAGTTATTCAATATGCTACATGATACTTACTTGAAAATTCTACATGGAGGTCGTACATGGATGGAGAAGGAGCTATAAACTAAGTAGAAAAATGTCACCAAGAAAATCATTACATTGTATCCCCGCTTATGCAAACCGTTTTAGAAAGAATTATCTAATCCTAAGAAAGGTTTAGTTTCTAAACCTTTTGAGATTTATAGAATTTAACTCAAGATGCCAGGTAGCACAAAGTATCCCAGATGGCGAATTCAAGTGTATAATCATTTACCACGATCATTTAAAAAAGCTCATTATTGTGAGCTGTGAAAAGCAAAAGAACAGAAGAAGTTGCTTACCAGCTACTTAATACTTTCACCACCACAGATTCTCAAACCGCGCTTCAATCAGACAGTGGAAGAGAATTCACGAATCAAGTTTAATAACTTAATATGAGCTCAAGAACATGTGGCTTGAATTGAAACTAGTTCATGGAAAACCAAGGCATAGACAAAGCCAAGGTTCAGTAGAACCAAAATGTTCGGAATATGATGACATAAATGCAGACAAATTTACACATTGGGAAGAGTCTCAGATTCATTCAATTCATGAAAAACCATTCTTTCCATTAGTATTCAACAATCACTTATGTTTGGCTGCAAAGCAAAAGTGGGACGGAACACCTCAAATCTGCCCATAGAGGTAATCGATAACTTAGTTATAAACGAAGATCCCGAGAAAGTCAAACAAGAAATGAATGATGCTGTAAATACAGAGATTTTCTCCACAAACGAACCAGCTGCAGTAGCGGCGGTGACATCGTAAATTCGAGATCAGTTGTCTGACAATAACAATGCGAACAAATTCCGTGTAGTATAAGAACAAGAGCGTAGTTCAGCCCATTCTTGTTGATCTTGTGGAAAAGTTGCGCACGCAATTTGAGGAATATGTAATGAAGCAAAACGAGGAAAGATTACATGTAGACTGTCATAATAAACAAGAAATCAAGAGGTCAGTCGACCTTTCTAAATTACAAACTCAAGATGTCAAGATGTTAAAAAAAATTCCGAATCAAAATTTCCCCCAGCGAAAGTTGAAGATAATGTACGGATCCGCAAATCAGATTTTAATAGGGGTCGTAGGTTCACGAATCTTCCTTGCAGGTGTCATGAACATCTAAGGCACTTTCTACAGGCTGGGAACAGAACGTGGTATTTCCAAACAACTGTGCTGCAGAAGTGAGTTTAACATCTTGCAAGACTTATATTGTCATCTGAGGACACAGATGAAAAATAATTATGAATCGTTGCCTCTTTAGAATCGCTGACTAGTGTCCAAGGCTACACTCGAAGCAGTTGAATTACTAAGTGTTCAAAAATCGCTGCAGATGTAAAAATAACAAGATGCTGTGCAATTTGAAATGTCATAAAAGTTCATCTTGTAATAAGTAATGATACTGATAATGTTTTGCAATAAACTAATTCAGTATATAATGTGATTATCTTTTTATTTGTTTGCTTCCTCCAAGGAAGAAGAAATTTTCATAAGAAACCAGGAGTTTTCTGGTACTGTGAGATTCTTACTCACTAAAACATCTCCCTTCAAACTACAACCCAACTAGAGCAGTACCTCCGTGGCCCTTGCTCCGAAGGATGATCCAAGCCGCCTAAGCATCGGAATACTCCCCTGTGGCAGCTACAGTGATTATCATTAGCATAATGGTATACAAACACACAAAATTTGCTCATGACTTTATCTTCTGACTTTGGCCGATCGCCCCATGCCATTTAGCAAACTAGCTTACCAAACCTCGAAATCAAGGAAAGATCTGACATTGGCCTGTCATTGTGAGGCGATATTGGTTGTTCTACGATTTGGCCGGCCAATACGGGAACTGTTCTAGGCTATCTCGCTTAATTGATCCTAGAGCTTCGGTGATGGATTTTTCCCGAAATATATATTCTTGCCAAGTAGCCAATAATCTTGTCAAGTGTCGTCAAAACAGTAATCACCATTTATTGTAGAACACGCTACAATTGCGCCCGTTTTGAGTATATCGAAATATGAGGAACTTTAGGAGAAATAAAATTATGTTTATAAACTTGTAACAATTTATATATATATATATATATATATATATATATATATATATATATATATATATATATATATATATATATATATATATATATATAT
>JAJQOW010001325.1:0-54251 GCA_037975125.1 Latrodectus hesperus | reverse complement strand
ATGTTATCATAAGTCAAGAAGAAAATTTTAAGAAATAAATATTAAATGTATCATAATTTTAAATAAAATTTACAAGGACATTTGTATTTTATACATAAATAAAAATGCCGTAATTTCAAAATAGCATTTAACTGTGTTTATAAGAGTAGATTTAATTATTCCCACAGAAAAATATTTTAAATATATATAGATTTAGAACACAGCAAAAAACCCAATTTTGTTAAATCACTTCCTTAATTTCTTAAATTTTATTCCACAAAATTTATATTTCTCGTAAAATTAATTATTAGTATTCATCATTATTAGTATAAATGTTTTTCAAATTAACATTATATAATAAATGAAATTAATCATTTAAAAAAGTACACAAGCCATAAAACACTTCCTTGTTTATTTAAATCAATTATAAAAGAAAATAATTTTGCTGCATTATTTTGGGAATTATGTTTTTGATTAATTTCCAGTTAAGCTTATTGTCGTCTTACCGATATTACTTACAGAAAATAAAATTAATGAAGAATCGATATTACCATACATAAATTCGTTTTCTTACGCAAATATTAATGGCATAAAATTTCATTAAATTCATCGAATTAAGATAAAAGATTTTATTGCGTTATATGTATTTTTCACATAAAATTAATTATTTGTTTATATTGATCTACAATGCTCAATACAATGAATTACAAGAAATATATTCCAATAAGTCTTAATAAATGTGTAAAACTTTTTAAAATCTATATTTCAATAAATATGTTTGAAAATGTAACTGCACTTTTTCCGCAGTTAAATAAGATAATATCGAAATTTTAATATGTTACTTAACATCATTAAATTCTGAGATTTATTTCATTTGCATGTATTATATTACTGTTACTTACAATAAAAGGATGAGTCCATTTATAATACATTCCTTAATAGGTAAAGATTCAAGTACTTTTTGAAATTTCATTGTTTTTTTTATTTATTATTAAAATTATTCCTGTTGAGACTCAAAATATAATAATAATTCATATTCCTGCTAATATTTCTCTTTTATGCTTACTGATTAGCATACATTACACACGACACCTTTATTAACTCTTAGAGTCTCATTACTTTATAAACTATCCATTAAATTAAAATACTTGATTAAATAAATATTAAATAAATAATATTTGGCACTGTGTTTTAAATTATCTATTGAATGTTTAAAGGTAAATGAATGTTTAAAAACTAAATATTGAATGGAAAAATTAAAAAATAATTTTGATAAATATATGAAATTAAAATTGAAAAGAAAAATGTCCTCAGAAATGAATCGTTCTCTCTCACTCTCTCTATCTCAAACTTCTCATTATAACTTAAATAATTTGGTACTATTCTACATAATATTCGACGGGTATTTCATCACGTGACTAAATTTGCCAATCAGGGCCCAGTTTTCAACCTAGACGAAGAGACAGTCTTGTGCTTTGCTGGCCTTTGGACAAGTATGGGATAAGTATGCCTAAAGTACAAAGAAAGCTGATTAAAAAAACCTGAAACATTAAAAACTAATTTATTAATCATAATTTATTTAATATTCAGAATGGACAGAAAGAAAAAAAAGAATGATGAAAAGAACAAATAAAGTAAGAATTAAGAATATAGATAGAAAATTTAAATCGTCCTTGCCGATTTAAGGTAATGATGAGTGAATATTTTGCCTTTTCTTTTTCATTTTTTTTTCAGTTCTATCGTCAATGTGTTAATGGCTTTAATTAATGGAAAGTGACTTCTCAAATCGGTGCTTGGCTCCATACATAAGAAATCGTTTTAGTAACAAATTGAACTTCGAAAATATTTTTTATTTTGATTCTAAGGAATTGAAACTAAAGAGCTGTTGCTCGATATGGGTGTCCTGTCCAAATCAATTAGACTATTGTTATGGGAATTTGGCTCAAAGTGATTCGAAACGACTTCTAGAATCATGGTTTCCGATACTCGTAACAATCAATGTTTTACCCAAAAAATGTACATCCGATTTTTAAAAAAAATACAGAAAGAAAGAGAAAATTAGAGAAACTTTAAGGGATTTCAAGAGAACTTGGAATGACAATGGTGAGCCGGAGAAAAAGAGGCAAGAAATCTTGAATCGGACAAGGGCACAAATTAGAAAAGATAACATTTTCAGGAAATTTGGAATCAATATCGCTAACAAGAATTTAGAACAACAAGAAGTTTTTCATTTTGAAAATTTTTACAAACGGAGAAAATTATAATTAAAAATACTTTTTTTGTTAGTGGTAAAAACGAATAGATATTTTCTCATTGCCGAAGATATTCAGAATTTCGATGGTGAACTTTGTCTTGTTTGTTGCATCTCCAAGAATGTGATTTGAAGGCAGTGAGCAAATTCGTCGACAAGTCGGACTTACAACGTCTTAATTATGTGTGACGTAACTGGAACGTTATCTGACGTCATAAATATTTTAAACCAATGAGAATTGCAATAAAGTGGCCTAATCAAGATCTCAAATGGTATGAAAGAAACAACCATTTTATAGTTAGTTCAAATTTAATTTAATTTATTATTATTAATTTAATTTTCAGTAATGTAATTATTATTTATAATTTTAAATTATTTAATTAAATATTAATCACATTAAATGATTATTTAATAATATTAAATGAAAATTATAATATAACATTTAATACCAAATTAATAGTTACAGGTATTTTTCACTTTCTTTAATTTGAAAATGATCTTCTGGAACAGCTAGAAAATTATAATTGTGAAATATTGCAATGTATTATCTCAGAAATCAGTGTTACCAAAATTCATATTGAGGAGGTTGGATGGCGTCAGCTTAGGCTAACTTAAGAAGAAAAAAAAACTTCAAATTTGATATTTCAAACTAAAAAAGATTTAGTTTGAAATATCAAATAATAAATAAACATGACGGGTAAATGATTTTGAAAGATAGATTGATAATCAATATGACAGATCTCTTGTTAAAAAGAAAACAAATCTTTTGTCGAATACATATTTAAGCAATGGACTTAAAAGCTAATCTTTTGGAAACTTAAAAGCAGCTTTGTTTAAATAAACCCTGCAATTGTTTATAAGGCTATATACATATATATATATACATGCATATATATATATATATATATATATATATATATATATATATATATATATATATATTATACATACGATCTATGTCTACCAATAAAAATTATGTATTCTTCTGTGGAAATGTTAATAAATATAGTGAGTGAATATCAGGTGTATTGAATACCGGATGTATATTTTTAAAAAATATCAATATGAAATTTCCGATTAAAGTATTTGAAAAAAAAACCACCGATATTGATTTATTTTATACAAGACGAAAAGAAACATTTCCAGAAAATTTTTTATCGATCAAATATTTTTATTTTCTTACACAATTTCATTACTTATTGGATTACTCTTACTTGTAAAAGCATAATGCTTTATTTAGTAAATAAATTGATAGTTAACGAAAAGTTAAGTTCTGGTTGGCTATAAAAATGTAATATGATTCAAATTTCATTTCTTTGCACGAATTCACATTATATAATTATGCTGACATATTTAATTATTATAATTTACAAAATTAGCTAAAATTGTCGAAGCAAAAAATGTAAGCTAGAAAATTGATCACAAATTATTTGCTTGTATAAAAATAGTTCTCAATTAACTATAACTTCTGACAATTAGCTCTAAATAATATAAATTACATCAAAGTTAAAAAATAATAAAAGTGATCATTCATAATTACCGGTGCTGAAATAGTTATTTTGTAATAATAATAATAATATACGCAGTAATTTTAATTTCGAAAAAAAGTGCTCTTGCGGAAATAAATTAAAAAAAATACCTAATTTCTGACATCACTATAAAGCAAAAAACAAATAGAATTATCATTCAGCCAAAAGCCCTCAACGTAAACTGATGTAATAAACGGTGACGCAGCTTCTTTTGGAATTCAAGATGTTATTTAAGCAGCATGAATGAGAAATATGCTGACAGTATGAATGTCTGTTACAAACTGTTAAAAAATAATAATTATTTATTGTATAAAAATATATATATAATAGTAATTATCAATTATTATTTTTATACATAATACTTTATATAGAAGATTTATGGGACGTTTTCAAAAACTGTGCAAATAAAGATTCAGCATTTTTCATGAATGAATTCAAGCAATGCAAATAGATTTACAGTACATTTATTACTATTATTCAGAAAACATTTTGAGCTCAGTTGTTGTTGCACCAGCATGCTTCACTGTATCTAGCCCTAAGTTGGTTTCTACCATTTAGGTAGAAGCAGCCGAGTGGAATCTTCGTGATTCTGAAGAAGGGACCAAGCAGAAGATTCCCAGTAATTAGTTTGCCATCCCTCAGAAGTATCATTTCACTTGGATGACATTGCGACTACGGTGGTAGTCTAGTGATTAGTTTCAACGGGCTACCATTCAATTCCCAATGCCGCCAAAGACCCACCGAGTACATGCGATATACGTGCTCGTTAAATCTTTGGAATTGAAAGTACTATGGTCGGTCGTTGAGGAGTTACCATGGGTGTAATTATCTGGAGAAAATTTTCTTCCCGTCAGAATCAATGTCAAAACTGAGGGAATGGATCCTCTGGTGGTGCCATCTATCGGAGAAGTCTTTGAGCAAAGTCGTACTTCAGCTTCGTAGTACTCTAATTAAACCACAGACGCACCCCACTGATTTAATTTCGCATAGCCGTCGGCTAGCGATCTTGACTTGTCCAAGCGTCCTAAATAACCAAAAAAAAAAACAACAATCGAAAACGGTTTTCAAATTTAAATTTTATTTAATTAAATTATATATAACAACTGTATTTTTCTTAAATTATTTCAGTCTTTTAATAATAAAATTTTTTCACAAGATGTTTTTCGTCTTGCCTGAAATAGCACTTCTTTTCCGATTACAATATTCCAATTATAATTGTTTCAGATAGTGTTTGTATTCGCAGCGTAGTTTTAATAGATCTCAAAATTTAGAATTTTGAGCATTATTCTCAATTCGCAGAACAGATGAATGGGAATCGTTATTGATTTCAAACCAAAATTAAAAGACATTTCAAAATGTATGAAAGATTTCATTTTAGACAACTACTCAGAAATAAGACCAGAAGAAAGGCAATTATTATTTTAAATTTTTTATATTGATTTTATGCCATGTGTACTAATATTTCATTTCTTTATTTGCCATAGTGAAAGGAACTGTTTCTTCATCTAAGGGTGCTATAAAACTGTAATTTAAAAGTTTGCTGGATTTTAATATCTTTTCATAATGCAAAAGAGTTTGTTGCAATTTCTCATCCCCGTGACCAGCAGTGCTAAATCAGGTCCACGAGTTCAATTAACCTGAAGAAATCCAGTAGTAATAGGATGTATGTCTTACCTGGTAAGTCCCAGACAAGATAAAATATGGCCAGAAGAGGATTGTTCCTTCCTTTAACTCTGAGTCATTCATTCCACTATTAACAGTCAAGCAGGTGGATGAATCGGGTTGTCCTTCCTTTGATCAGGGGCAACAGACCAACACGAAGTGCAAACTTCCCTCATTCCTTTCCCGATCACATATTAATCTGTGTGGATTTCGATAAGAGTTAACTTTTTAACAGCCTTCTTGTGGCTTAAAACCTTTTGAAGATTTAAGGGCTGCTGAACTTGTTTTAATCTGAGGCTGGATCATGAGAAATAAGGCACGAGCTTCGTATTTGAAATTTATGACCACACCAATACAACTCGATAGTGTAGTCTATTCTAATGAAAACGGACGATAAATCCAGCATATCTTATACAATTCTTATTAGATAGGTAGATGAATATTTCAGAAAAACAATCTTGGTGAACACAAATAAAACAAATTAATTAAATTTTTTTTACATTCAAAATAACCACATCATCGTCAAACTTATTTTACTGCAACTTTCTGCAAAAAAAGTATAAATTGTTCACCCGACTCTTCTCTAGTAAGTCTTTTAACGTTACTCTTTTATTTGTTTGCAATCTAGAGGGATTTTTTAAGAAGTGAATAGTCTTTACTTCTCATGAAATGACATGAAAAATTCACAAAATTGTCAACAATTGATTATTTTTTCTTTGAATGCTCATTTAAAATAAATTAAATAATATTTATTGCTTGCCGATGTATTTTAGTTACTTCTTATTAATATTAATTGCATAGAAGTTAAAATTTACAAATGAATTGATATCCCTACTATTTGAATAAAAGCCTTATAGTTTAAAGCTTGAAAACTCCAAATAAAGGAATGTATCTCATAACTAGAAATGTTTTGTCGCTGTGAAGCATAAAAATTACAGACTCGGTATTAGTATGAGAAAACGGATTTTATTCATCAAAGTAAGAATCATTACAGGCGACAAACTTCCCTCAGTGTGATTCAAGCGAATCGTATTTGCAATATACGGTTTTGCATTTTCCACTAAGAATCAAATTTTTTAAGTATTTCTGGCGCAAGAACTCACTGCACTCATCCCAGTTGTAGCATGTAGATAAGCGTCTGACCAAATGAACGAACTCTTGGTGGACAGCCGATGTCCACAGTACACACAGAAGAAGCTTCCAGGAATGTTGTGGAGCCTCTGCAGTTCTGAGAATCAGATCTGTCTATGCAAACCAATGAAATGAAAGCTTTCAGCTGATATACTGGATCTATTTCTCATCTCACATCAACAGATTATCAGAAGACGGTTTATTTTTCTGTCAAGGAATAGCGATGAACAGACGGATAACAAATGAAGCTCATTAGGAAGCCATTTATTTACTTAGCTTCAATACCTTTCCCTGTTTATGCTAAGTGAGCACTAATGGTTTTGTGAGGTACTTGCAACTTAATTGAAAGCTCCAGAGGTGCTTGAGAAGTATCTTCTTTTATGGTATTTTTCAAATCATCTTTGTTTAAGATTATTGGCGCACCCGATCGTGGCGCATCCTCGATAGATTCCCCATCGGAACGTAATTTGTGATAACTCTTTTGTGCAAGAATTCTGTGTGTGTTCATTTAATGCATCGTCTTCAAATGCATTGCAGATATTCTCAGAGGAATTTGTTCTCATTTAACAGACATGCTCTTATTTACCTGAGTTCCTTAGTTTAACTGAGTTAGGCTCAACCAGTGAATGTAAGCATCTAGATGAGAGTCTTCGTAATTTAGAAACAGAGATCAAGCTGAAGACATCTAAGTACTTGACCTACAGCCTCCAGAGGTATCATTTCACTTGGAGAACATTGCGACCATGATCTATGTACCGTGCCCCAGCCGTCTTCAGTGAACACGTTAAGTCGCGACTCGTTTCATTACCTTCGGCTACTACGAACGATGGTCCTAACTAGCCAGTCCACCACGGCCTTGCTAACCACAGTAATATCTGGCAACGCAAATTTCAAAAGAACTACTTCTAGGTTGGGAGCAAACGAGCGCGATGATCGGATACACGATGCTGTCCAGACACTCAGATGATAGCTGTTTTGATATCGCTATACGATTTGACAGCAGATAAAACGTGTTATCTGACTTCATAGATATTTTAAACAAATGATAATTTGCTTGTATTCTGGTTCCATTTTCCGATCGACTCCCAAACCTTGTTTACTTATTTTTCATTACTTACAAATATTTAATTTCTCTGGGCAACACATATTATTTAAGCAATTGCATCCCCATCCTCAATAGTGAAAAGAAGAATATAAATTTTCTTCAATTCATGGTATTTATTACATTAATAGTTAATTTCAAATTGTTATAATATCAAATATTTGCCATTAAAGTATTTAAAATTGTTAATAATTTCTACGCAACAGCAATATATGTTTATAGCAAATATATAATTACATGAAAATTTGGCTTTATTTTTATTTATTTATAAAATTAATAAACAGCTGAAGAATGCAAAAATTCAAATTGCAAAAATAACTTTGTTTTTGAAAAATTTAAATTATCTCTGTAAGGATTTATAATAAATTCCTCCTTTTCAGTTGAGAATTTATAATTGTCTCCATTTCAAACATCTAGCACGAGAAATAAGGCCTAAAACACTTGGTCAAAAACTCCAATCAAAGCTGTCGCTCGCATTTTTGGCAGATATTTCAAACCTGCACGAAATCCAAAATCATCGTGTACTCCACCCATTTTTTGACGTAAATACGACATAAAGGACGCCGTTCTGTTGGATGTGTTTTACGCACGATACTTAGATGATCGCGCAAGACATATCTCTGGCGATTATCGGTAGGTTTACTCCCATCCTTAGAGGGAGTTGTCTTTGCAGCAGCTGTCAAGCCAATTTCTTGAGGAAATGAAGCAAAAGTAAATAGCTTGTAATATTTATTCGAACTTTCTGACATGAATGAAGTATTGTTTCTTTCAATTATTAATTAATTGGTGCAATATTCTGTGCACAACAGCATTAATTGATAGATATCAATCATGACTATCTATTCTGTGAGACTAATTCTTCAAGGTATGTGGATACCTAGAAGATACATTAATGCATCTATAAGACATTTCTTTCTAATGTTGTTTTTATGAGTTTATTTACTTTTGTATTCATTTCTATTTAATAACTTGAAATGTGGTTTTAAATGCATTATCCTTTTATATTATGATTCACTATCTGTTAACAATAATCACATGAATTAAAAAAATTCTTAACGTAATTTTAATAGTTATGGAAGTAAATAAATTTCTTACAAGATCATTTTTAGTATTAGTTGTTAATGAAGTACACACGTAATACTATCATTGCATATAGAGTCTTTAAATTCATTTAATATATTTTAGAAACTCAATTTTTTTCTTGTTTTTACAATTCCTATTAAGCTTGTAAAATAAAAGTTAACTTTCAATTAGGAATTTATATCTGAAATAAATTCAATATAATAGTGAAAAACCTTTCTGTACTTTTTTATTAGTTTATTTTTCAAAAATTTCGAAATGAAAACAGGATACTCTTGTTCAGAATTCAGAAAAACTTCTTTCCAGCATTCAAATCTATAGAGCTATACTTCGATTAAAATTTATTTTCTAGATTCATATTTCTTTTCTTTATCTTTTCTTATGAATTCTTCAAATTAATTTTGTTTCATGATTAAAATATATCCAATCATCCTGTTATAAGATTTTATCATATCATGAAAAAATATAATGCAGCAGTTTTACACCCTGTAGATATTTTAATTTTGATCAAAGAATACATCAGAGAGAATTATTTTTTGTTCCAAAGAATAATTTTCTAATTGCTTCAGCATTAGTTATAATATGTAACCCGATTCTCAATTTAACTCACTTTTTATTCAAGAAAGTATTAAAGTACTATTTATTATTATATTAAAATATTAAAGAAATCAAGGCAAGATTGCACCTAATGATATTCGAAATGCATAATTTCTCATTTAAATACTTGTGATTTTCTATATTTCTTGTAAATCAAGTCAAGAGTAACGCAATGTCTTACAAAATTTTCAATTCTAGTGACATTATATTATTAAAAACATCATACCATTTTGTAATGGTTCTTTTGAAATGTTAAGTGTGTCATTCACACTTAACATTTCAAAGTTAAGTGTTGAGTGTCATTTAAGTTAAAAATAAACTCAAAGTACCTTAAGAGCAGGACACGAACAGACACACTTATGAAGTCAAGTCCATTTCACTTTTTATTTAATACTTTCATTATCAGAACATATCTAAGGTTAACTCAGCCAAAATGTAAATTGTTTCAACTGTAAATTTAATATAAAACGCTGAATAGAAATCCTTGTTTTTTTATTATAAATGCTTTTAAACTTTTAAGCGTTTTTTAAATATGTAGAAAAATTAACGTTTTGTGTTTATTAAGCGGTAAAAATCTAATTACATTTTAAATATATTTCAGCAGGCCAGTTTAGCGATGCTAATTGTAACTGTTGTTCTCAATAGACTCATTTTAACTGAAAAAAGTTTTTATCTCTCGCCTCTCAGCCTCTAATATATATAAATAATTTTCTTTAAAGCTTATCACGTTAATGTATGTTAAAGATAATGCCTCGTCGCATTTAGAAAAAATAAAAGGTTTTTCGTCTTCCACATTCCTTATCATTTTATTTCATTTGGAATGTTTCGGATTTGTTTGGCTTCAAATCTCTTGTAATCGCTCCTAGTTGTTTGTTGTAGTCTCTTAGACTTCAATTTACGATTGCTTATGTTGGCAGAGAAAGTTTTTAAAGTTCGTCTTGGAAAGAAATTTCCTTTTTTCTTTTCTTAGTAACTTTTAAGTTCTTATATTTGTCAAATTTTTCAAACAAGTTAAAAAGGTAAATTCACGGTAAATTTAAACCGTGATTTTGCAGATAATTTATCTCTTACTTCAACAATCACTCTGAACTTAGTCACCATCAAATTCTCAAATTCTTGACAGACCCTTTTTATGAATTTGGTGACACATTTAATAAAATAGTTAGAGGGCTGTTCACATTAATTTGTCAAGAATCGTTGGCTGACTTGTGATGTATATAAAAATAGTGTTTTAGCTTTTCGCGCGCCCGTTGTTCAACTTATATCTTCATAAAGATTTTAAAATAAAGATTAATATATCTTTACGTAAAAATCAATGCTGTCTCTAGAAGAAATTTAAAAAAGTAATATCCCATCTTGAAAATCCTTTGTTTCCACATATTTGAGAATTGAAAAATTTAATTTGTAACTAAATAGGAAGTTTGTCGAAATTTTTTCTGAAATTAAGACTTCAAAATGAAACTGAATAATTGACAGTAGTTCATAGAATTCCACAATCTTATAAAGCTTAAAAGGATAACACATATCTCTTAATTTAACTGTATTAGTCAAAACAGAATGGGTATAAAATAATATCCGATATTAAATATAAGCAATGTAAAATAACTTTACAGATAAATTTTTTTAAAAATTTAAATCTCAAAAAAAAATTTGCTAATGAATTATATAAGAAATACACTCTGTTAACACTAATAAAATTAAATACATAACATATTTATCTTTATTGATTATTTTTACACATTAATAAAGGTTTGACATTCTAATTTGCTCACAATTCAAAATTGAAACCAATAAGTGTTCAGGAAAAGTAATGCATGGATATTAAATTACAAATTTTAAATCCTTATAAATCCTTATGAATAATAAATTCTTTATTTTTACATTCAAATACCAAATGGTCTGCTTAAGATAGTTAGTAAACAAAATCAATGAACCATTAAAAATGTACAAAGAACAAAGAAATTAAGAATTTACACTTTTTGATTTACAAATAAAAACAGTAAGAAATTCGATTTCAAGTAGATTCAAATTTTACGCCTTTTAAAATAGCAGCCTGTAGAAAAACAAGAAATTTATGAGAACATTGGTACGCAATTCTACATATCACAAAATATTTTTAAACTACATTACGGTTATTAAAGTTATCGAAACAATTTACTTACAGAATATTAAGCTATCACAGTGTGAAAAATTCTTTTTTTCTAAATCAAGTCTAACTAAAATATCTCACTGGGACATGGAAATTTAATTATAAACTTGATATAAAAATGGTTATATTTATTCAAAAGAAAAACATCCTAAAATATTCTTTTAATATATCATATTCAACTACTTGTTTGAAATTTTCATGCACGAAAATAACAAAAACTAGGATAACTTGTTTCAATCAGTGCAAAATGTTATACTAATTTAAATTCTTATGTTATAAAAAATATTAACTATAAGATTGCATTAATTTGCTAAATTTGTGTTTTTTAAAACTGAATTAAAATTTTTCTGAAAATAATTTTTAGCACCTGATTTTAATCTAAAAGTATTTGAATAAATTTGTAAAAATCTAATTGCTTATCTTATATTTATAGTAAAATTTTAATCAACAACAAACAATTTCAGATATATTTCCGAAATTTTATGAGACTACGGAATTAGATTATTGCTTCCACATATTTACTTTTAAAATAGTAAGTATGCGGATTATATTATTTCCTCAATCAAAATCTGTTGAAGTGCAGTTGAGCAAAAATTGATGAAAAAATCCATCTTGTCTTATAAAACTTTAATTGAACCACTGCATGGAAAATTTAAGGTGAAAAAGCCAGGAAACTGCACGTTAGCGCGATTTCCCGTTTTCGCGGCAAGCTGCTCTCAACACAATTTTCTCACCAATCTAAACTATGTACATTATCCGATTACCAAATAATAATCGCGTTTGAACTTCACCTTTGCAATCGCCCGCTATTTTAAATTCCAAATATAAAATTTTCGAATATTTCATTATGATAACTTATTATAGAAGTGTTAAAATGTTACTGATTAGAAACTAATTTCCCAAAGATTACATAATATGAAACAATTATAAACTAAGTATCGTGAAGTCTACTAAAGTTTACATATGCGTAATAAAGCAAAATCTCTAAAGTAAGCAATATGCATTTTTTATAAAAACTCGAATTTTAAGTAACCGGGCAAAATCTTCACTGTAGTGCTATCGACTACAGTGACAACCGGACAATAAAGCTAAATTACTAACGTAAACAAATTGCATTTTTAAAGAATTTCAGTATGGCACAATGTAATATCAAAATGAAACATGCAATAAAGCTTACTTAAGCTGTATTTATTCATGTAAACATACATTTTTATAGAAACTATAGTTTCTAATTAATCAACGTTACTCCTCTGAATACATATGATATATATATATATATATATATATATATATATATATATATATATATATATATATATATATATATATATATATATATATATAATCATTCAACAGCAATTTTAATAAAAAGCAAAATAACTCATCTAATCATCAATGGTTAGGAAATCGTCTTAATTAGTACGAAAGAGAATAAACAGTTTTCATCGCTTCAAAGAAATCCTCTATGATATTTTTATAATTTTTTCACCATACATGCTGTGCGAGATGCGAATCAAACTGACAAAGGACATGATTAGTACCCCGCACAGATCTTTTAAACCACAGACCAAACAAAAACTCGAAATAATATAACTTTAAAAAAATTCCAAACAATATACTTTTCAAAATATCGAAACAATGTTTTAAAAAATTCGCAACAATATAACTTTCAGAAATTCCATATAATATAATTTAAAAAGAATATTAGTTCATTAACGAGAACATTAACATAACAAATTCTTAAATTGTAATCAAATAAAATTGTTCATTAAGGGTGGCACACAGAACGAATTTCACGCATATTATACGATCACCTTACGTCATTAAACGAAAATCACGTCAAGCAAACGAATTCCGAACCATTAAGCCCAATCGCCTCACTTTATCGTTCGCTTGGCGTGTTTTATCCATCGCAAAGTTCTTTAGGCCTCTTTCACACTGGACGACTTTTATCGTACGATAAAATGTCATGCGATATTTTATCGTCAGAAGTTATTAAAAAACCACACAACAGACTGGTCTCTTTCACACTGAACGGTGAACTATATTTCATCGTACGATCGCGTTAAAGTTGTCATTCAAACCACTGGAAAGCAACGATATCGTGTCGTTTTCAATTTGCAGTGATGCACGAGTATTAATGGCCGCCGAGCTGGCAGCCGAATGGTTAGTTCTTTTGCCTTCGGTTCAACAGTTCGTGGGTTCGAATCCCACCGTGGGTATGGATGTTTGTAGTGGTTAGGAATCCACTTTAAACCGTAGGTCCCGGTCTAATTAGCCCTCGTGTGCAAAAAATGACCGTTGAGCGACAAACAAATCAAGAGTACTAATGACCGTTTTCCCACCAAACGATATTTAGTCGTCTGTCGTGTTTCAGACTGTTAAATGGTTTTATGTATGTTTTTTCTTTTTTTGATTAAATAAGTAAATCTGAATATTTAAAAAGAAAAGCAATAAGTGAAGAAATAGACAGGGACAAATTAATTTCTCTTGTAGAAGAGACCTGTCTTATGGGACAAATCTAAAGAAATTTATAAAGACAGGAATGCTACAAAAAATGCGTGGGAGGAAATACTTTTTGAATCGAAAGAAGATTTTCGTGGATTGGATGAAAAGTAAAAGAAAATATTTGATAAATTTCACATATTGTCTACATATTTATTTATTTTTTAATATAAAGGTTAGAATATTGTATTTATATTGTATTTTCAAACGAAAAAAAAGGCTGAAGATGCCGCCCAGGCTTTCGAAAGGTGTTACCCAGGGGTAGACATTTCTATGCGTAAACCTGGTGTTTACGCTAGAAATTTCTATTAGGTGAGATTAGAATTCTTAGCATTTTCGTTATTATTATTCATGAACTAAAACTGAAAAATAAATCAGCAGATTTTTTACATTGTACTACAATAAAAATTATATATTCATGATTACTATACATAATATTTATAAAAGCAATAATAAAGTACCAATAATGTGTTGAAGTGGACAATAATATGTTATAAAATATTATTTGATAATTTAATTTTACACTTATTCTAGTTATTATGTGTTACTTTTATTATGTTCGAGATTTATTCTGCTGGCATATACTAAATTAAGATGGATATAGTACCTATTTTATAATTAATAAAATATAATATTGATTATATATTTCATTACAGATATAATCCATAAAAATATAGGTTATAACAGGTGATAATGAATCTCCGATTTGTAACCCTTCTTCTTTGCTAAATAAAGATTCAAGTTAAAAATGTAAAATATTAAAATTAAATAATATTTTACATCATAAATATTATTAAGCTCCTAAAAAAGATACGTATCACCTATCGAAAGCTCAAACAAAATTTTAAAAATATTTCTTTGTCATTAATTATCTGCTTTTTGGCTGTAATACTACTATAAAATTCAAAATCAAAAATAAGAGTTTATTATGCATTTAAAACAGAAATAGGAATTTATACTTTTGATAATTTATTTTCGTGAGTTTGCAAATCTCCTAAAAAACATGAAAAAACACAAAATTCATCTCTGTTTTGGTTTATTGGATGTTGTTGTTGTTGTTGCACCGGCATACTTCCCTGTACCTAGCCCTTAGATGGACTTTACCAGTTGGATAGAAGCAGCCGGATGGAGTGATTTTGAAGCAGGAAGCAAGCAGAAAATCCCAAGACTTGACCTGCCACCCCCAGATGAGTTACCTCACCTGGAGGACATTGTAGCCAGATTTAGTGTGTCCCGGCCGCCTTTAGCGGAAACAACGGAACAAGTTGCAAAAATATGTGGAGTAACACACTTACATAGAATTACAAACGATAAGAATACATAGAATACATAGAATTACAAATGATGAGAATACAATATGAATGAATGACAAAGTATGAAAATACGAAGGATTACAAATAATGACTAAAAACACACTGAAAAAAATTTGAAGAGGAGTTCATAAATTAAAAACATAAATTGAAAAGAGTCCATTAAAATAGGTTGAAGCTGCTAATTGCTTAGCAAAGTCTAAGCACTTAGGCTAAGTACAGAAGTCCAAGTACTTAGGCTTGTGATATTAGCAGAGGAGGGTCAATGCTGATTCTTCTTGAGCCACGTGAATAAGCACTCTTGGTTTATTGGATGTACCCAATAAAACCTAACTGATATTTTTCAGTTTCGTAACCGATGGCACAATAACTACAGAGCAATGATGCGTCTCCGATCCATGATGCATTGAAGAGTCCGAAAAATTGCTCAGTGAGAATATAATAAAATATCTCAAAAAATTTTTTTTTATCGTCCACGATGAAAGCCGTTGAGTGTAAAATATTATTGTCACGATAAAATATTGGATGACTTTTTATCGCACGATAAAAGTCGTCTAGTGTGAAAGAGGCCTTAGTCTTAGGAGTGCCAGTCATTTGCCTTAAGAACTCCCAGCCTTTTGCGAAACAAGATAATAAGTTTTAGTGCTAGGTAGGTGACGTTTCGTAAGTTCCTCGATGACGTAATGGTCATGAATATAAATTTAAATATTATTTAAATTTCTACAAGAATTTTTATTTTAAAAAACTGGAATATTTTACTTATTTGTTTCGACGTTCATTTATTTTAAAAGGAAATTTTAGTTTACTTATTGAGGAATGGAAACATTCTTGAAAAATTATTTAAACGGCTGGATTAGAGTTCCAAAATATGAGCAATTTAATTTATAATATGTAAAAAAATTTTTGTTCAGATCATTTGGATGCGTAATGTCCCGTTATACTTATTATTTCTTACATTCTTTTGAATGTATTATAAGTATATGAAAATGAAAACCGTGATACTTTGAAATACAAAACTCAATAATGTTTAAAAACTTTTCTAGTCTTATAATAGTTAGGTTTATTAGTAGAATTAAAACCATTATTGTGAACAAAAAATCTATACATATTGTTCAAAAAAACGAAAAAAAGCTAACGTCTTTTAAAAAATAAAAAGTGTGGTATAACTTTTTTTTCTGTTTTAAAGTTATAAAATTTCATATTTTATTCATAATTTAAAAATACTCGTAGTGTCTTTGGGAAATCCTGTAAAATTCACTTTCTGAAACAGAATTCTAAGTTGTTGTTGTTACCAGTCCTCATTTATCAGCGAAGTCCATGACTTCAGCAAATCCGAGCACATCAAGCAAATCTTCATGCAGATTCCTCTAGATAGGTTTAGGCTGCAGAGGACATGGTCAGGCGTAGTCTGACCACTAGAACACATAGAACGGGTAGCTAAAACTCTAATTTTATCACAGATGAAAGTGCAGCTTCTGTGATCAATGCAGATCGGCTTACCTGAAGATAGTACACATGGAACAGGTAGTGAGCACTGTTATTCTGTCACAGATGAAAGTGAAGCTTCTGAGATCAAAGAAGATTGGAGTACCAAGAAATAGAAAATTGACTCAACCAGTTTACAGATTTTAACTGGGCGAAAAAGAATGGCCTTCACGCCTTTGTCCTAAAGGAAATAAAACTCAGGACGTATTTCACCCATTCCGGCTAGAAGGATCCTCAGACCACTGTGAAGCTATCGGCAGTACTTGAGGTAATTTTAAATTCATTTCATATATTTATAATCCGTACAAAGTCGACATGTTTGTATTATTTACAAAATTATCCCTACTTCTTCCTGAAATTGCCAAAAGTGTTGGGAAAATGAAAAAATTCCTTTAGACACCAATATGTTAATTATTGTAGGTGTTTAATCATATGGGCACAATTTATTTTCTAAAAAGCCCTTATTAGATAAGAAAAATAATTTCGTGCTTTATTAAGAAGGGAAATTTAATCTCTTAAACAGTGGGTGTAAGACCTGTTTTTCTTACACCTTTTCAAGTCCTAAGAGAAATCGAACATGCTATTATTCTAAAAACAAATGAATGTTTGAAAATCAATGAAAACAATGTCTCGCGGTCGTCGAACTCATTGCAGTATCCTTGTTGTAAAACAAAATGTAAAATTTAAACATGGTTGATTTATCATTTGACAGTTTACTTAAAATTTAGCGACATATTTAAAAAACAAATTTTTTTCAAAATTGAATATTTTTTAAATTGATATTAAAGTTAATTAACATAAAATGATATACTGAACATATAATGTCTTTACTCGTCAGATATAAATAAAAAATAATTCATTTCATAGAAAGATGCCTAGATATTAAATTAAAAATAAATTAGACATTTTTCAGTTTGATGACAAGATATAAAAAGGTCCCTACGTGACAATAGTATTGATTTATTCTGCAAATGTTTAAATTTAAAATTACTTATAAGTAAATTTTATCAACAATTGATTCTTGTTAAAAATGAGGAACTATAATAAAAAGAGAATAGTTTCAGCTGTGTATTTATTTGCAGTTAAACTAACTCATTTACATATAAAAATTATAATCTATAGTGACAAACTATAATCAATAAATAATTTTATTGTATGTAAAATATATCAGTTATATCCAAAAATGTTCCATTTATTTATAAAAAAATATATATTGCAGTAAAATTTAAATAAATATCTAATTTGCATTTTTTATATTAAAACTTAAATATTTTAATACTAAAAATATAAAATATTGAATTTATATATCTTTTAAAACTGTTTTAAAATTACATTTATTGCACATTATTTGTAAAAAATATTTTTGATTCTTTATAATCAAAAGCGGTATGCTTTTCAACCTTGTAGGAAAACAATCATTAGATTCTACTGACTTTGAAGGAAAAATCAGGAGACATTACTAGCGACATTTTTGCTTGAAACAGAATGCTTAAAACTGTAGTACCGCAAAAAACACAATTTTGATCTTTCGATTATACATTCTGAGAATGATTTTTGTTAAAAAAATTTTGTATCTATCTTAATTTTTTTAATAAAATATTCATCAACCTTATAAAGAAACTATAAAATATAAAATAATTTACTATATGTAAAAAATAAACATCAACGTTTAAGTCCCAATATCTATTTTATAGAGTAACTTTTAGTATACTAGTGCATTTATAAGTATTAAACTTATAAAAATGTAGAAACATAGAACATAATATAAAAACATAAAAAAAAATTAATTTAATTCAGTGACAAATACTTTGTATGATAGAAATATTTTCCAAGCTAAGTTACTAATAACTAGTATTATTCCTCCTAATTGAACTGAACTGCTTATGTAAACAGGCACTTAGCCTGTAATGTTAATTATATACTCGTAGGAGTCTAGGCGACCACAGTGCCGTCCTACAGTGTCATCACTCCAACGGCAAACATCGAAAACTACAGAGGTATATATATATATATATATATATATATATATATATATATATATATATATATATATATATATATATATATATATATATATATATATATATATATATATATATATATATATATATATATATATATATATTAATGCGCTTTCTGTTGAGTATTTAAGCTCCTAAAATAATTTTTCCGGCAAAATCTTAAAGACTTTTCCGGCAAAATTTCGGTTATTTTTTAATTTTTTTAATAGCAAAAAATCAGTAGATTTTCATACATTATCGGGAAATTGGGAGAAATGATAAAAAATCAATAGAGTTGGCAGCTGCAAACGCACTAAGAAATTAATCCTTTTGTTTCATAAAATTCAGCAAATGTTTTTAAAATAATATTTACTAATCGAATGATTGGAAGATTCATTGTTGAAACAACTGCTTCTACGCGAAAATGTTTAAAAAATTTGCCGAGTAATCGTCATAAAATAGTAGTATATGTACACCAAATGATTTTACATTAATCGTTTTGAATGCAGTTACAGGCAATATAAATTTTGAATGTTTTCTAGACAGTAATCATAAGAAAGGCAGTTTAAGATGTAAACATGAGAGTTAGAATAGAGGGAATGTTTCACTTTTTCTAGAGTTTCAAGGGCGAGAATGTGCTGAAATAATTTGCTGGAAATTAAGTGTAAGCATTAAAAATGTTTTTATTGAATGTATTAAAAATATAAACTAAATAATATCTCAAACATTTTTCTATTTATTTCATTTTTGGGTTTGCATTATATCATCTTATGACACATCATTATTTAATAAAAAACTAACTATACATTATTATATTAATTCCTTAAAAATATAAAATTGGTATAAAATGATTATTTTTAAATTAATGCATGAACCGTTATATTATGCAAGTCAGCTATTAAGAATTTTTTTTCAAATCTTGATTCACTGCAATTTAAATGTACTATTGTGTGAATCAGCAAATATTACATACTGAACCTAATTGTTTATTTGTCGCAATGAAAAATGAGAGTTTATTGAGCATTTTTCCAAAAGGCTTTTATAGCTTCAAGTAAACAAATGAAGCCTAATATCATGTTAATACCTTGGATTGTTCGCACATCGTTAGAATCTTATTTATTTTAAGCATTGTCTACAAATAAGCGTAAGAAAAACGTGTGAAGATTTTTATTTTTACGGACGATGTAAAAAATATATGTTTGTCAAAGCAATAACAATAGATGTTATATTCATTTCCTGGAAAATATCTAATCTAAACAAACAACTTTATTTATTTTGTTGCATATGTGGGTTACATGAGAGGGGAATTTTTCTTTGTGTGAGCACATATGAACTTTCGTCAGTCTTTTTTGATGATTTTATTATATAATTTCTGAAACTAAAGAAATAAAAGTGTTTCTAAAAGTTACTTTGCTACATTTCTTTCGGCAAGTTGTATAATAAGTTCTTCTGTTTAAGAAATTACGTTTGGTGAGTATTTATTGTTCTATTTTAATTAACAATTTAATTTGAAAAATACTTCAAAATTTATTTTAAAATATTAAATGCTGCAATCATACATTTAATAAATTGATATTTAATTTTGTATCTCTCCTCAATTTTTTGAAATTCTGTTAAACAATCAAGTTTTAAATTTAGTTTTATTAGAAATGATATTCTTTTAATTGTGTTTCGTATATCGTAAAAGTATTTTTAAATTATATTCTCTTAGCAAAATATTGCTTTTACATTTAATATCACTAAAACTATTGCAATATATTACAGACTATTGCAATATATTTACACTATTTGCAATATATTAACAGAAACTTATTACTGAAAAGTATTTAATCTCAAATAATAGGTAATCTATTCAGTTTCTTGTTATATATGTATGAATAGTCTACTTAAACATCAATGTATATGTGTGTTATGTTTTACTCTAAATTCCAATACTTAGGTTTAAATGCCTTTGGATTTTAATTTGAAAGAATTTATGTCATAATTACTTTATATTTTCACTTAATTTTTTTGATGAGACTCTATATTTAAAGTAAACAAAAACAGGATAAGGTAACTAAAATAAAATAGAATATTTTAAATTCTGAATTCGAAAGTATTAGTTTCCCAGCATTTTAGAAAATTAATGGTGTACTCTTATTTTGAGAAAAGATACATATTTTGAAAAATTCTACTTAGAAAGTATACTGCTTAAGTATAAGGTTTATAAATTTTTCTATTGTATGAATATCAAAATGTTTGATGTAAAACAACAAAATTTTGAATTAAAAATCTTTTTTTTTTTAGAAGAACTTAAAATTATTACTTTTAATCGATCTGCAATATATATGAATTAATAATGTTATATGACAGTTAAAAATAAGATATTCAAAAGTAAGAAATGGAAATCCACTGATTCACTGAATTTTCCATTATGTTTGTTAAGATTACAATTAGTTTTGAGAAAACCATATATATTACATGAAAAGTAAACTGTCTACTTTTGAGACATTAAATTCTACATCATACAAATATCAAAATATTTGCTAAAATGTTATAAGTTTATGGTTTAAAAAATTCTGTGTAGTAAAATTAAAATTATTAACTAAGAAAATTTAATTCAACTACTATACTTCTATAAGTATTAAAAATAGAACGATATTTAAATGTAAAAAATCTAAACTTAAGGTTTAGAAGAAATTTTTATTTAGAAATTTTCTAAAAATTACTCAGTATTGCAAAGAAGATTAATTGAAATCCTTTTTACACTTTGAAAGTCAGCATTAGAAATCAAGTGCTTATGAATTACATAGCTTATCCCGTTTTGTTTGGATAGTTCATTATTATCAAATAGGACTTCGGATAATGAATAAACAGCATATTTTGAGATAAGGAATTTAAATCAATTATTGGAAGCATACTATGTGTGTCCCGGCCTGTATATAAACATGTAGTCATGGTATGAGCATACATATGTATGTAAAATTCTGACTTATGAATGACACTTTAACTGTAATACCAGCAAATAAATTAAAGTAAAATTTTGGGTTGATGTTTTTAAGCCATAAATATTAATTTATAACTAGTTACTTACATTGAATCATTTCCAAATGAGAAAACTGAATTACAGCAAAGTAAAGCTGAAAAATTGAATTCTTAATTACAACAAGAAAAACCAAAATTTAATAAAAAAAATTAAGAGATAATTTGATTATTAATAAAGATTAAATCACAGACACTTTTACCAATAAAGTGATTTCATTTTTTTCCTTTTCTAATTCTACCATCATAAATCCAACCATCGATTCTCGCATTTACTAGATTTCTTTTTTCTTTCTGATATTCATTGATTAGAGAATTTCACTCTGTGGCACATCAAGGGGGAATCGAGGAAACTGAGTTCAACTTATGGACCTCACGTAAAGTGCACATCATTGTTGTCCCGCATGAGGTTGAGTGCTCATGGTGTGAGAGCAGACACCAACCAGAATAAATATCTGGACTAGACCTGACACCGCAACATGAATCATTTAGCATACATTTCACAGATATCGCAATCTAGTTTTGGTGCTCCAGCCATTAATACTGAACAAGATGAGGTCAAGTCTGGAATTCGACTCACTATTTTACCATTATCAGAATGAGGGTATTCCCAACCTGGCCATTGTTTAAGAATAAAAAGCAAAATATTATGTGCGAAACTCAAAGAATTGAGTAAATAACATAGAAATGAAAGTTTACTTCTCGCAGTTATTGTTATCAGCCTCGAAACAGCACATGAAGCTAAACTAAATTTGGGGGGAAAAACGGTGTGAAATGCAGACTACATAAAAAGAATGGTTTATTTTTAGTCATCATGTATAGCTACTTTTGTTGTTAAAGAAATTAGAGCATTTTGGGTAATAATGCGAGTGTACTGTATTTGAATGATATTTATTGGATTTTATTGAGGAAATTTTAGGAAAGAAATTTGATGAATATTAAATTATACTGAAAACAATTATTAAAATGGAATTTAGAAAAAATATTCATTTATACATATACTATTTTAATTTTCTGTCATGAATTGGTTTACTTTTACATTTCCTTCAAAAAATTGAAAAATACTTAATTTTTTTTAATATTCATAAAAGCCATAAATGGTAGAATAACTTTAAAAATTACTTAATTTTAACGTTATTAAGTTTTTCATTTTTTTATTTTTAATATATGGCAAATTTTTGCTTGCATAGCAGAACTTGCTATTTTATGCAGATGAATCAAAGATTCATGAAAAAATTTCATTACATTAAAAATATTTTATAAATTATTTTCTTGTCTAGTATCAATATTTTTGATTAGCTTGAGAATCAGTTGGACAATAACTACTTTCTTTTATTGGATGTAAAATTTTGATTGCGAATTCTTAAGATTTTTCACTAAGGAATAATCTGTTGTGGCCTTGAAATATTGATGCTAATTTTACCATTTTAAATGCAATTAAATTATTTTATCATTTCTTTATTATTCAATTATTGTGTGATTCAACACATCATTTTCTGTTTCAAGTACTGTAAGAAAAAGTTAATGTTAAAATTAACCTATTTATGATTAAATTTCAATGAGTCGAGTCTAATTAAAATCCATCTTATTTATATACTGAACAGATATTTTATCCTGATAGATATTTTTCAAAGAATAAGGATACATAAGCTGTATCGGATTTGTTAAAATTCCGTTCCTATTGTTGAAAAAAACAACAAAAGCAAATACATAAATTTTTGAAATCATAACCTTTTCAGAAGAGAAGAAGGCCAAGTTTCAGTACAGCCATTATTGAACAATCTAAGACAGATGTTGTGCTTGTGCTTTACATAACTGTTTATAGCTAAGTTAATCTATTATCTCTGTGACATATGGAAATGAGCTACTATTTATGAAAAGTTATTTTCATAAGTTAACGATCGCGTGAAGAATTAAAAATCTTAGGAAAAATTGAAAACCTAAGCAGTTTTTAGTTGTAAAACCATATTTTAAGAGAAGTTTAAAGACAAAATTTGCAGATGTATGAATGTTTAGTAGTTCTTTTTGGGCTCTTAATATGATTTAGTTGATCTTTTTGTGAATATCCTCTAGAGTGAATGTGAATATAGTTTGGTTAAAATTTCTTTACATGAATATTGTTACAAATTTATAAATAATGATTATATTTGTCTTAAAATATCTCAGACAGATCAGAAATTCTCACATTTTGGGCAAAAATTGCGGTATTTAGACGTGTTGTAGTTTAAAAGCGGATTTCCTAATGATTTGGCGATTTGGCGACAGTTGGCGAGATTCTTGGCGACTTGGCGACGGTTGGCGAGATTTTTGGCGACTTGGCGAGAAATCGATATTTCTGGAAACATCCATCACCTAAGCTCTAGGACCAATATTTTTCGAGATAGCCTAGAAGCTTCCAGAACCTTGGCGAAATTGGTAGATTTCTCCGCCAAGTCAGGTATAAATACCGCAGCCCGACATGGAAGAGGGAGTTTTGTGAAGACAGTCAGTGAGTGAAGACGATTAGTTGTGACTGCTAGTTGTTCTCTGTCTGAGGTATTTGAGACCTGTGATTGGAAGCTGTTTTTTTTATTATATCTGACGAATTGTAGCTGTATAATTGTGACTGTTACAGCGGGAATTTCGTTTATTTAGTGAAGTTCTTACGAATAAAAGTCTTGTGTTCATTAAGTGGTTGCTTTATTCAACTCTCAATCGACACGAACCTGTGAAGCTCGGTACAATATCTTCTAATTTAAATTTTCTGAAGACTCCAAAATTTCCAAAAATCTGTTCCAACTGTTTCGCCAAACATGTTACGCCAGAACGCATCCTTTCGTGCTTGGGACTATCCAAGCAAGATTTATACGACGACCAACATTAACGACATATCCTCTAGTTGCCCCATAAGTGAATAGTCTTACGCGTATAAATGTGAGTTGAATGTTGGACACCTAGTCAACTCTCAACAAATTTTAAGTACAACGAATTAAAATTCATTTAAAATATTATTATTTAATTAAAACACAAAATATATATCACATTATAGTATTTAGGACTAAGGAATGTATCAAGTTTATTGATTACACCTATCGTGGTAGTTGGAATGCAGTTAATTTTTAGAAAATAAATCGTTTTGGTTCTGTGAAAGAAAATGATTTACAAGTTAACTGAAAATCTTAACAACAAGAGAGCTTATCAACCTTACTTATTGATGGGTTATAATTTTCCTGTAGTTGAAGGGATTTGCAAGTAGAGGATCATAGCTCAGTTGCCGAATTTATCATGAACATCTTTCAAATACGAGGGAAACAACTGCTTCTGGTTGCTTCGTTCAGTTGAAATAAACAGCCAGGAAGTAATGTAACAAAGCTAATATATTACTTTCGGCTATTTTAATTAATTTTAAGTAACACCTTATGTAATACATGATATTGGCACATAGATCTTGTAATCATCTGGGTAAATTTCGTATTTAATCAATTTTTTGCTGAATCTTTCCCTTTTTCAAGTACCTAAGATGTTTTATTTCATCAGAATGATTGAAAATGATAAGGTTATTCAATAATCTATTTTAGCAACCTTAATTTATAAGTCATTGTAGGGCAATTTAAAACACTTTTGAATTTCCTGTACAATTCTGATGAGGATATAATTCAACTCAAATTTCCGTTTTTACAAATCCTAATACTTAAGATTTTATTGAGCTTTCTTTATTATAAATGAAAGATTGAACTTATTGATGTAATAATGATGTTAACATTGTGACAGATTTCAATCAGAAGAAAATTCAAACATGCACCAAAATGATAATATTTTACTTGAGCTCTTTATATTTTAAATTATTATTATATATTAAATACGAATTCACTAATTTGATACAAGGTATGAATAAATTCCCCATATTCTGATCAAGAAATAAAATTTATTCTTGTACTTTGTATTTTCTTTACATTTCAGCTATGGAGTTTGAAGATATTTTAAAAGACATTGGTGATTTTGGATTCTACCAGAAATTTTTGGCCATTGTTTTCTTGATTCCGACATTTATAGTGATTCCATGGTTTTCTTTGAACGCCATATTCGTGTCCAGCGCCCCTGACCACTGGTGTAAGGTACCGGAGCTAGAATCATCAAACCTCTCCATCGAAGAACAGAAATATCTTATCCGGCCACCAGGTGACCGATCTTGCTCCAGGTATGATGTGAATTATTCTCAGATACTCGAATCGGGAAATTGGACGGTGGACCTGAATTGGCCGATGATAAAGTGCGACAAGGGTTGGCGGTATGACACAAGTGATTATGATAATACAGCTACTACAAAAGTAAGCATATTCTGCCAGTACTCATAAATTTTATGCAAATCATTTAAAAATTTAAGCAACTGAATTAAGATATTTTACAATATTATGTGTATCCATATATATTGCCCTTATTATACTGAAACATGACTGAGTCAAATTAATATACATACAAAAGTTAATGTGGTTTACAAGTATTCAGAATCAAAAACAAAAAGTTAAAAAGTTGATACCAGTAAACTTCCGTCTAAAAAGAGTTTTACTATTTCAATAAAAGCTACTGGGATATTTTAGACAGTATAGAATAGTGGAAAAAAAACTGTTTTGACTCGTGAAGAAACTCGAGGAAAAATTTCATTTTATGAATTTTGTTGTGTTCAAATATTCTCTCTCTTGTAAATGCATCGCTTGATAAAATATTACAGTAATTTCAGCTTCTTACTGTGATATAGAATAATTATATAAATTGTATTGTAAATGAAAGCATAGTTATTTCAATTGCTACACATAATCTCCTGCTCTATAATGCTGGTATACTCCGAAATCAAAAACTTTTAAATTGATATATAAAATTATTGATTTCCATGTCTCAGAACTACTGACTTGTTCTGAATACAAAAAATTGTGTTCTATCAATCTTTAGAAGCCTTGCATATTCACTATGTATTATTAGAGAGATTTTAAAGAGATTCTTTAAATTTTAACTATTTAATTATTATAAATTTCAGTGTTTTATAAAAGTCACATATGTACAACAACTTAAATCGTCTGAGATCGTTTCTAGGCTAAACAATTCTTTAACAAGTAAAAATATTTCACCATAAAATACCTTGAAATTTTGATGCCCTTAAATTAACGCTTATCTTTACACAGTGTGATAATGAAGGAACACCAAATAAGTTACGAATACCTTAAGCACATATTATTTTGCTCACAGTAATTTCGTGGAGGAAAATAAATGGAGTTGGATTTCTTTTTCTAACCGACTCTCAGCTGCAGCCTCACAACCCGACTGAAACATTTAACCTATTACCCAAAAGCGGTTCTGTTTGATTGTAGTAATCAGACAGGAGACTGATTTTCTATTGGTCCCCTGTTTACATCAGTTTCTTAACATATATAAACATTCATTCGTTTACATAAGCTTTTAAATATTTATTATAACTTCTAAAAAGTTACATTTATTGTTATTAAAATTTTATGTTTTTATTCAGACGTATAAATTCTTAAACATTTAATTTTTTATAAATTTCAAATGATCGCTCATCTATATTATTCATATTTTATCAATTTTTTTATAAAATGTGTATTTTAGTCGTGTTTCGTGTTCAGACATGTTATTAGTGTAAATCTGAGAAGCATCTTTCTGAAGATGATTATACGTTTCATATTTTATAGTGTTATATTAGGCATGAAATAAGTCAGCTTTAGAAATTTATTTTTAATTATAATTTACTTAAAGACGACTAAGTACATTGTTAATAGAAAATAATAATTTTACATTTATTTAGTTTTTCGCAAAAAATCAATTGTTTTATGAACTGCTTTTTTGAACTGGTTAATCTAGATCAGGTGTCGACAAAGTGACCGATACGTTATGAACAGTAATCGATGAAACGAATAACAACTTTGGCAAAATTTTACAAAGAATATCGAATGTTGTTTATTGAACTTCACGAAAAAAACGATAAACTTTCAAACTAACTATTATTATACATTGAAACAGATGGTTATCAAGAGTGAATAATTATGAAGGTTTGTCGAATTATTTGAAACAGTTTTAGCATTTTTCACAGAAATTATGAATGAAGAATTACATAAAATTAAAATGCTTTTAATTTTATAGATTTATAACAAAGTTCAATGGTATTTAATAATGTTTCCAAGGAAAAGATATTACATTAATCATGTCTTAAGTTATTAAATTAAATTAAATTAGTATGTATTATGTTTTCAATAATTTTCTTATTTAAGATCATAAGCTATGACGGAAAAGAACTGAAAATAAGTACAAATCATTTCCAAAAATTAAACAATGATTTAAAATAAGCCTTAGAGCTGTTTCAAATGTGAATATTCTAGAATCGATTACAGTGCAATTTTTTTCAAGCTAAAAACATTAATAGTCATTTGTTAGATAAAATTGAACTATGACTGTGACATTAAAGCAGATATATTTAATAATTTATTTGGACGAATATAAATACTTACTATATAAAAAAACCAAAACTTTGCAATACAACATTTTCACCTTTAATTACATTTCCAAGCTCATATATTGTTGAACCTTGCTTTAGTAATCTTATTTCTATTTTAACAAAGCATAAATAAATTAAATGTGAAGTTTAAAGGTGGTTAATGATGAGTGAATTTCAAACCAAATATTATTAATTTAACGAAGCGTCGTTGAGCAGCATTTTTCTGATTGATTTAAGTTAAAATAAGGTTTCGTCTAAAAACAAATCATTTACAGGACAAATAAGTTTTTTTTATAACTTTTAAAGAGCAGGTATATTAAAAAGTTATAAATTTTTGGGATCAGTTTGGTGGCTTCTAGTCAAAAATGTTTATATGCAATGCCTCAATATTAAGTTCCTGGTCTCAGTTCTTTTTAGTTCTGAAATTAAAGTGAATAATAAATGTAAATGCAAAAAAAATATGAAATGGAACTTTTGCTTATATTATACAATTGATTGAAAAATTTGTTTCAAAAAGTATTCTCATCTGTCCATATACATGCATAAATTTTTACTTGTTTTTCTGTTTCTTATTAAAAGTGTTTGTTTATTTATTTTTTTAAAATTTTAGTGGAATTTGGTTTGCGAAGATTCATACTTCCAGAGTCTCATTGTGAGCCTCGTCTTCGTTGGAATCGTCATAGGAACGCCCGTATATGGTTTCATTTCAGATAAGTAAGCCTGTTGTCCTTTAATACTTTCAACAAAATAAAAATTGATAAATCTTGATCTTATTGGTTAGGTTACTCTTAGTTCCACTACATTTAACTGGAATTATGCTGAGTGTCCTTAGACTCAATGATCACTCTCAGTTCCATTTATTTTAGGATCACCTTAATATTTTATGATGCATTACTTACAGCATTGGATGACTCTTGGTTGAATTTGAGGTCTTCATAACTTAAAAGTAGAGACTAAGCAGAAAACCGACAAACGTGGCATATCACTTCCACATAGGGGCTGTTTCATTTGTAGAACATAGCAACAACGATCTCCTCCCCGCAGTTAAAAGGGAATAAGACGAATTTTCAGCAATGTTGGATATAGAGCTCGCTACATTAGAAACAAAAATGACGCCTATTTTAATCATACCAATCTTGCTTCTAATCTATCTATCTATCTATCTATCTATCTATCTATCTATCTATCTATCTATCTATCTATCTATCTATCTATCTATCTATCTATCTATCTATCTATCTATCTATCTATCTATCTATATATCTATCTATATATCTATATATCTATATATCTATCTATATATCTATCTATCTATCTATCTATCTATATATCTATATATCTATATATATATATATATATATATATATATATATATATATATATCTATCTATATATATATATATATATATATATATATATATATATATATATATATATATATATATATATATATATATATATATATATATATATATATATATATAAAGCATGAATAGAGAAATATAAGCATACTTTGAAATAAATACAAGAATAAGCATAAAAATTATACGCTTAGCAATGCATTTAGCATAAAAGCAACTTAAATAGAATTAGTAAAATATAGTTAATGAAAAATAATTAATCATATTTTTTAAATTAATCAAATGCCTAATGAAGAATAATAAAGTGAAAAGACGGAACATATTAAATGGATGTAAAATGTTCCCTGTATCTACTATATTTTAAACTCTAAATATGATTAACTTTTCCTGAACTATATAAAAATGATTTTTTATCACAATAAAGATGCTATGATGATGATGATACTTTCATTTCTCATTTATTAAGAGCTATTTTTGTCATATTTAATTGTGAATAAAATTGAGTATGGTGATAAAAGTGAGTCATGTGGTGTCTAGAATATCTGTTTAATACCTTTTATGTCATTTAATTAACTTTAACAATTAATGATATGCTTGATTAAATGTTATTAATTAGAAATTCCATTTAACAAATCATTGTAATTTCCTTAAGAATACCATTTTAATTAAAGTTTTTAATTTTAATTAAACATTCAACTGAATATTCACGTATTTTATGGAAATAAAGGCAAAATCAACCTTGTTTCTAGATATCAAAATTCTATAATTATTGGGCTATATAATTTTTAAGAAGTGTCTCTTGCTTGTAAATTAATTTATGATACATTAATTATGCATTAATTTATGATCAAAAATGATATATTTTTCTGACATTATTTTTACAATCTTGAACGTATAGAAATCTTATAAAATTAAAGACAGTGCCAGAATTTTAGTGGTAATTTTTACTTATTTTGTTCTGATTCTTCAGTTTCACCTGCTGTTGAACGATTTATAACGATGATATATGGCTCTTTCTGGTGTCAATAAAATCTTCCTCTCTATTCCAACACCTGTTGAATAAGAAGAAATTACTGGAGTATCTTTTCTTCTGCCTATCTTTTGATAGTAGAATTTAGAGTCTGACTTCTTAATTGGAATTTTTATGGGTTCATATATTTTGGTCATAAGAAAATAACCTAGAATCAATGAAACATTATTCTAAAAACATGAACTGGTGATAGTTCATAAAATCCTTTAAACGGTCGTCAGTAATTTTATTATTCACTGTGATATCATAATTTAAATTGTTATTCAAATACGAGCATTCATTCATTTACATTATAAGATTGATAAAAACAGTAAAATGCATAAATTCTGATTTTATTGGTATGATAATTAATAATAAATAACATTTTCCAACTGATATATGTAAATTAAATTAAATACTTAATCACATTGTATGTAATAAAATCTTTATTTTATATTTTTAATGAATTTGTGTGTTAAAAATTTTAATGAAATTTTTTGAACATCACATAAATTACTAATTATTATTACATAGTTACATAAATTACTTATTATTTATACACTCCCACAAATGTCTAAAATATATTTTTATAATTAGAGCTTATTTTAGATTTAATCATCCAATATTTAATTTTACTCACACCAAGAATTTACCTTCAGGTATTTACCTTCAATTAACGTAAGAAGTGTGAGAATACATTTTTTATTAATTTTATCTGATTTAGTCACTCTACATCACATGAATTCACGTTCTTTGCAGATGGGGACGGAAACCAACTTTCCTGTTGTTAGCTGCTCTGGTGTCCGTTTGCGAAATGATCTCTGCATTCAGCCCTTCCTTAATTCTGTTCCTGGTGATGCGGGTGTTCATCGGCAGCACAACGTCCACTATATTCCCGCTCGGCTACATAATTGGTAAGACTTTAGTTTTCAGCAGTTTCTTGAATCGCTAAAAATTTCCTGTAAAATGTAAAATAATAATATGCATTAAATACAGGGTGATTATAAAAAAACTTACAGGAAGACTCATATCGTCGGCATGTGCGAGTTCCCGAATGACGACTTCGCATACCCGCTTGGTATTTTATAGGTTTCCTACGCTGAATATCTGGCGACCGGCGTTCTGTGATTGGTTTCTTGACTCTGTCACATGCAAATTTATTGCATGCGCCCAGATCGTGTTTTATTGGCCGGTTTTCAGAACTCTTTTTTTGTGTTTGCAGAACACGTCCGTTTTTAGACATATCGGTACCGTTTCAACGCTATTTAGGGTTTTCGCATGTGCTGAGCATTTTGCGATGGTAAAAAGTAGACGTTGCCATTCGAATATTTCGAGTTTCTGTCACTATAACTGTAACCGCGAGGGCCACTGTGTTGCCATTCACAGAATCTCGAGCGCATATCTCAAAAGAACTATATTTGAAGTATCATCTTGATTGGTTAAATAGAATGGACGCTAGAAGTGTAGATGTTGGAAAAGTTTTTTTTTATAATCACCCTGTATTAGGGCCTATTAAGAATTGGGATGAGCATATTAAATGTCAACTAAAACAGTGAAATCATTAATAAATTCAAAAAGAAAGCTATCGTTGGATAAATTGTACTAGGCTGCGTACAAGTTATTTATTCATTTCATGTTTCTCTATTAAAGACTCCAATTTTGATATAGTTAAGAATTTTCAAAAGAAGATCATATATTCTGAGCCCGATGCCATAACTTTTATATCACGAGGAAAACTGAGGTAAACGTTTTTAGCTACACTGAAAAGATTTGATGAATTAAATAAGATCTTTTTTTCATATAAAATTAGTGTTTTACAGTACTAATTTTTGAATGAAAACCTTACCCTATCTTTCTGCTTACTTTATTAGTCAGTCATATATTTTGACATAATTTTTGTGACTCAATAGAATATAAGGTAAACATTTTCTAGCATCAATAACGTTGTAGAGATAGGGCGGACTGAAAAGATAAGCATTTTATTCAAAAATTAACATTTGTAGCGTTTATTTTACAGTTGAAGAACATACCATAATAGACAGTTGTATCTTTTGATATAAGTTTTGTGGCATAATAGAAATTGAAGTGAGCTTTCTTTTGCTTCTATTCAAACAGTTAAACAGGGCATGAATCCACGTGAAATTCTACTACACGTACTAAAAGTATATTTTGTTGGCGTTGTTAGAAAAATCAATCTACAATACAAAACAGCTCTAGTACGACAAAATAAATAACAAATATAATAAAACAAAAAATAAATAACAAATATAATAAAACAGAACACTTTTACATTTAAATTAATAATTAATAACTCAGTTTTATTATTCATTGTTGTTACATATGACATTGTTAAAAAATCAATCTACAATGCAAAATAGCTTAAGTACGACAAAAAACAAACAAATATAATACAAAATAACACTTTTACGTTTAAAGTAATAACCAGAACAAAATAACATGAGAACACAAGTAAAAATTTAAAAATTCACAAAAACAAATTAGCAAGGAACATAATACAAGAGATGCAGTCTTCAAAAAGAGATCATGAAAGTTCTGGTTACCTAATTTAGTTTGTTTACCTAATTCAGTGTTTTAGAATCCTAATCTAATTTTGGACATTCAAGAAAATGGTCTCCGTTCATAGAGTCCAAATTAAAAAGTTGGCATAAACTAGATGAAAAGATGCCTATCTTATTTAGATGTTGTGCCAAGCAATCATGGGTTGTTTGATGTCTGAAATTTGCTACAGTCTCTTTACGAGATTTTTAACAGAACTTTTTCCAAGTTTCTCGGATGTTAACCCAGTGTTTCCATGTTGATTTATAACAAGGTCAAATTAAAAATTATCCATTAGTTTCTTAAAAACATGCTTCTGAAGTGACTCTTGTGGAAGTGGTTTGAAGTCCTGAGGCTCACGCGCATTTTTTCTTAATGGTTCAAGTGATTTGGGGCTCAAAAACTTATTTCTTCAAGAAGCTCAAGTGCTTTCTTCTTAGTGAATCGGCCATTTCGTTCCTGTCGATACGCACATGTGAAAGGATCCATTGAAGAAAGATTGTTTCGCTGTACTTACAAGGAAATATAAAGATATATCTTATATCTGAAATAATCTGATTATCTATGTCGTGATTTATGGCTACTGCCTACGCAATTGCCTTAGAATCAGCTAGAATAACTGCTTGAGAGAAATATTTCACCTTTGCCTTGAGGACTTACAGAGCCATTGAGATTGCAAAGATCTCCATATCGAAATTCGAGAGGAAGTATCCCACAGGAATACATAGTAGAAAGAGTTTACTGTATAGACCAGCCCCAATAATGTTTTGCCATTTCGAGCCGTCAGTATAAACTTTAATTCATTCTGGTTCAAGATATCGTTCTTTTAACATACATAATTTGTCTTCAGTATTCTATCTGGAATGTTTGTCTTGTAAAATTCATTAACATCTATTTGGAATATAATATCATTTCACTCAAGAGGATTAACCAAGAGGACCTTGCTACAATTCATTGATTTGTTTTCATCTATTTCTTGTAATAATTTAACACATTTCTCTAAGAAGGACATATGGGTCTTCATGGAACCAGGCTTGCTTTCGTTCATCGATTATTTTTGTAACGATGCTTTCAGTTTAACACAAATTTACCAAATGCTTTTTTCTTGACTTTGGTACCACTACCCGTTGAGGGATACGTTATTTATTCTGTTCGAAATTTGATTCCCGCTCATTCCATTTGGTTTTCGCACATCTCTGGGATAAAACCAAATATTTTTAAAACAGAATTTAAAGGAGTATCTTATTTAAAATCTTTAGATTAAAGAATAACAATCTTTGACAAATAACCAATTACAGTAGATCAAAAGACATTTTTTAGAAAATGATTTACATTTCTTCTGGAAAAGAAAAAGTTATAAATTCATAATTGGTAATAATACTTGCAGGGGACCCACTGCTTAAGACGCCGCCAGTTTCAATCATTGTTATGCTGAAAATGTGAAATTCTTTGTTGTGGGCGTTAATAAAAATGTTTGACCATTGCGCATCAGATATTAGTTCAATCATCATCATAAAACATATAGAAGTATTTTCATAAGCAAATTTTAAACATAAAGATTTTGATTATATTTTCTTTTCTTTTAGTTCTGGAGTTAGTCCGGCCAGATATGCGTGCAAGAATCAATGCGGTAGTAGTAAATTTTTGGGCAGTTGGAATTTGCATATTATCTTTGATAGCCTATCTCACAAGGAGCTATGTATATCTCAGCATTGTGGTATCTGTTGCTGCAGCCTGTCTGCTGCTATACAGCAGGTAAGTTTTTCTATATGTAGCTCACAATTTTTAACATTAGATGCATCTGTTTTTCAAACTAAGCTCCTCAGTTAAAAAAATGACAATAGAAAAACTATTAATTATTTGGAACAAAACTTTTATTCATGCCGGATTATTATAATGTGACTTACAAAACAAATCAATCCTTTTTGAATTTACAAAGCAAACATACAAATCATATGCTTAAGAGAAAGTATCAATTGCAAAGGTTATTCAATAAAAACGTAATAGTGCTATTATAAATAATATGTTTAATATTGCAACAATGTTCTTCATAAAACGATGTCCTAAATGACATTTATACTGTAAAGAATGTTCTTTGTAGAATGTGTTCCTGTTGTCTCAAAATACTGGTTCGAAACTCATCTAAGTTTAGATAACTGGGTACAATATTAGAAAAATGTCTTTTGAGATTGAGCTGATTCTGTATTTGTTCATTAATTTTAAATCACAAATGACCCCAACGATTATTCTTTTCAAGCCATGGACTCACTTTTCAACCAAAAGAGATTTATATGCCTATGAACTTTCACCCATAATTCATACATAACAACATCACACAACTACTTAATTTGAGAAACATTAATCAAGTTTTTCACGGAAATTTTTTAATTTTGTTTGTCTATTCTTCGATGAACATGCTTTGCACACAAAGACTTGCTGATTGAAGAAAGTAACTATCATACAGCTATATATTTAATTCTAGAATATGCAAATGAAATCAATATCAATGAACGCATCTGAGCAAGCAGAAAAATAAGATGAAATGCTGCACGAATTGTTTGCAAATCGTAAAATACAATATAAAACATTTAGAAAATTTGTCATAAATATTTAAATTTTATTCACATTTTTTCTTAAAACATTATTTAATCTGGAAGTTTTAAGAAATATATAGTAAGCAGTTTTTTTGAAAGTATTACATTATATTTGATTTATTATTTTAACATTTTTAAATTTGTGAGCTGATTTTATTATAATTATAATAAAAATGAATGAAATAATTAAAATATTACAAAAAATATTTTTTGTATTTTTTATAAATAAACATTCTATATTACTAGTAAAATATTTTAAAGAAAGAAAGAATGAAGAAATTTACCTTTTAACACAACCAAACATTTTATAAAAAATGAAGATGTAAATTATAGAGTATGAAAGTATTTTTATTTTGTCATAATATATATTATAACATCTTTTTTTATTATTTGAAGTTTCAGAGAATACTTTTCTACATATTTTTAATTGCTTTAATTTTTATAATTTCCGAAAAAACTAATACTCTTTAATCTTATTTATTATGTTTGAAAGATTTATTGAGGCCATAAACTTTTACTGTATTAAAAGTACAGTGTAAACACAACAGTAAGATTTTGAAAAAAAATAGGTTAGTTATTTGCAAAATTTTAACATTTATGGAAATATCGTTAATACTCCCAACTTAATCAGGTAACTCTCAATAACAACGATAAAGAAATTTTTTAGCTATTCCACAAAATTTTGACATTCAATATGAAACAAAGTTCTTATAATAAATCTCACCTTGAATGGATGTTTAGCGATTTTGTGGGGTGTTCCATATTAAATTCTCACTTGCTCCAGTTAATCTAGTTTAAAAAGTGACCACAGAACGCCAAATAAAAAATAGTTTTCATTATAAATGCTTTCTCTGAATTAAAATTCTAAAAAGTTTCAAATGATCTTTTCATTTGAATGATTTTCTTAGGTTTTGTCAAGACGTAATCTTAGTCTTTTTAAAATTTTGAGATTGTAATTACGCAGTACTTTTGTCACTTTACAAGCTTATTTTTAAAACGTCAATAAATATTTTGGTAATTTTGACACATGAAACGTGAATTATATTCTACAATATTTGCAAAGGTATTATATATTATTTAATATTATTAAATAATATTAGAAATAATATTATATTAGAAATATATTACATATATTAGAAATAATATTATATATAATATTATTTTTGCAAAATTGAGTTCAATATTTATATAACTGTAACCATTTAATGAACATCTGAAGTTTTTACACAATTCAATTATTTATTTAATTTTAAAAAATGACCTGACAGATAATTTTCTTTCATATGAAGCATTTATCCATTTCATATTATAACATTTAGTCACAACTTAAACGAAGGACTGCCTGGATACAGATATCCGGTTCTTAACAAAAATTATGTGGAGTGCTTTACCTTGAAGAATATATTCTGAAAGTGATGAAAATCTTTGAATGCCATGATTTTTAATCATATAGATTTAAAATGTTCTGCTAAGAAAAGCAGTTTCGAATGGCCTTTATCTCATTTTAAATTGCAAATGTAAAATTCTCTATTCAGTGGGTGGATTATTCTCCTTAATATGCATTCAACTTTAAGGACCATACCTTAGAATCAATCTACAACTTGAATAAAGCCTAGTGAATAAAGTATACTTGAATAAAGCCTAGAAAGAACATGCAATGCTAAGCACATGCAAGCTCTGAAAAAAAAAAAAACTGTCGCGCGTATCTAAAAGGCTGGAATACTTTTCACCACACGTGAATTGGCATTATTTGGCAAAAAAATGACTCCAGTAATATGTTGCAGATGATAGGAGTGTTTGTGAACAAAATGTCAGTATTGATTTGGCATCTTGTCAAGGAATCGATTGTTTACAGTAGAAGGAATTTCCAATTTGCGCTAAGTGTTTCAAAAGCCAAGCCACTCCGGATCATATCCTTGAGTGCTTGGGACTCGATAAAGAAGATCTTCTGGAGCGACCATTATTGGTCATTGATTTCCTGAGAGTGTACAATGTCATAGACTTGGTCTAGCGCTGCTAGACAACAGGGATCAGCAACAACAACAACAGAAGGTATTTTTGCGACATTAAATTTTTTTCAAGCTATAAAATCAGATTTTATCGGTATTATGGAAAATTACTAATAAAACGATAATACATATCCATATAAATAAATATCCTGCTAGTAACTTTGACGGAATCAATGAGAACATTATAGTGAAAGATATTATGATTCTGTATCAGTGGATTCTTGGACATTAATGACTGCTCATAGCTCATGTTGCACCAGATGTCAACAAAATTAGGAATAGATAGTGTGATATATTTACAAGCGTGCCGTAAGTATAGTGGTAATAGCTGAACAAATGTATCAACCGTTACTGTATTGCAAATGATGAGCCTATCAGGTGTGTGGGTTATATTGTTAGCTCATATCTGCCAAGTTTCGATTTATCTTGTTCAACTAATCCACATCATTTACAAAATATTTACTGTTGTCACATTACTTTTCATTGGGTGGTGCTTTCACAGTGTAAAATACATTGATATAAGCTAAGGATGTGGCACAATTTAAATTTTGTCAGTTGCTCATTTGATATTTAGCGTTTCATACACGCACAAATAAGCTTCTAATTAATCACTAACAGCAGTCAATGAATGGACACACGCATTTCAATTTACTTTTAAAGTAATTTCCATGCAATGTTCAAATGCCATATAATAGGGCATTTGTCATCTTAAACATTTATGACAACGTTTTATACCTGACAATGATGGCCCAGTTGATAACAGTATCTTTCTTATTACCATTCAATAGTGAGGTCTAAAACAGATTTAGAAGAGTCTGTTTTAGAGCTAACCATTCAGTCTGTATTCCAAAAATGTAGACGAGGTTGCAAAATAAACTGTGAATAAAAAATAGATTAAAAAAAGTTGTGATTGCAATGTTGTTCATGTGAAAGGATATTTCTGGGTGAGGTACTGGGATCACCCACTCGTTCGTCCGTGATTTTAAATTACGTAGTCTCACTCTACTACGGGATGATAATGCACATCTCTTAGAGCTATCTCATTACATAAATTGTCCTTAACTCTACCCCTTGTTGTGCCTAAAGTATGGCAATCTCTAATTGGCCACACATTACAAAGGAAAAAAAACTATCATAATTTGCATATTTTTACTTATCTTCCACAGAGAGAAAGTTACAATTGTTTAGTTAATTATGAGTTTTCAATTTCTCTATACTCACAATTGCATACATGTAAAATTTAAATAATCGATTTTTTCGAACAATATTTTCAGATCTAGTCCAACCCTGGCAAAATTTTTACATTATGCAGGCAAAACTCTGCACTTGTTTCAAGTGTTGCTTTTGGGATTATCATTTTTTAAAAGATGTTTCTTGGTTAAACCATTTGATGTAGAAAAAAGGGGAGATCAAATATTTGGAGAATTAATTGATTGGAAAAATACTTGGAAACAACTATCAAAAGGAACCGAACTCATATGCAAGGTGCAGGATGGCATGGAATGGAATTCTCTAGAACATCATATATAAGAATGAAACATTTTGTTTTAATTAAGATATTTTGTTCATTGGAACACTTTATTTCGTTGTTTAATTCAAAAATTTATTATTACACTGTTAGATTTGCAAATTTTCTAAAAAAACGACTTTTCCCTCAAAAAAACACCAAAACAAATATATGCATTTCTGTAAAAAATACGAAACTTAGATTTTTTATTTAATTTTTCGGTTCAATCAATTGGATTTAGTAAAATAGGCTTCAAATACTGTTATGAAATATTAAGATTGAAAATCAGTATTACAGAGAAGAAATCGGATCTATAATGTATTTTTAATGAGCTGCTTTACAATTTGAAGTGACTTGTGTAATTTATGTTTTTTTTTAAAATATTTTTATATCGATGTTTTCAGTTGCCTAATATTTTTATTGCTTTTCAAATAATTGTTTATTTAATTTCTGAATAATATATACGTTGTTACATAACACTAATGGAGCAGTTTCCTAATGTTTGTAACTGAAACATCACTTATTTCACATACAAAAATGTTTAATTTAAGATATCCTATGAATATCGAATTAATTTTAAATGAACAATATATATCACATTATTTTAATATATCACGTGTATTTTGTAACAATAATGAATCTTCTCATAATTATTACGAAAACGGTATTGATTGATTTAAACAGCATTTAATATAACGTGTAATTTACCTTTAAGTACACTGCTTACTACCCAAATTACAACACCAAGAAAGACAAGAGATATCACAGCAAAATGTACTTTGTAGATAACATTTTGACCTAGTGATGTTAATTAACTTTATTAATGATTAAATTTAATTAATTAAATTAAATTTATACACTTCTGTGAAGTGTGGTTCCAGCCCAAATCAGTAACCAGAGTAGCCGTTATTGTTGGAGATCACCGCTGCCACAAGCCTCGGCATTGATTCAAAGAGACTTTGGATGTGTTCTTGGGGAGTAGCAGACCAAGCAGCTTCCACCGTTGCTAAAGTTTGTCTTGTGTGGCAGCTGAGGATGTAATCTTGGTCAATCGTTGAAAAACACTGGACCAAACGAGAGTGATATCCAATACCGCCTCATTCTGTAATACCCGGTACAGGACCAGTGTGGCACTGCATAACGCAGCTCTTCAGCATCTTCTCTCCACGGTGCCTCCAGAATCGAATGCGACCATCGCGACGTTGTGGACAGAAGCGTGACTTGTCAGTAAAGACAATTTCATTCCCTTCTGCAGTCCACATATTTTTTTCATCGCACCATTGTTGGCTGCGATGTCTGTGGCTCTTCGTCAAGGGTATACGAAGCAATTGAGGTCTTGCGGATAGATCTCTCTGCTGTAAACGTCGTCAAATGATAAACGCATTGCGCCATGGGCCAAAATCTTTTTCAACGCCTTACACTCGCTTCGCGAGAAGGCGTCTAAATGATACACGCAGACACTGGGTGATGCGTTACAGACTTAATATGCTGGTTCTTGATGTTGCTGAGTGATCCGTCACAACCATGTGTCTAATTTACCTGTAATCACGTGAATTGGTGCACTGAGGTGGATGCAATAGGACTTGTCAGTCCGTCGCACCTTCCTGCATCCAACGATCGCATATCCGCATTACAGTTGTCTGGTTTCGTCCAACACGACTACCGATTTCTCTGAAAGATAATCCACAATGTCGGTAGGCCACTATCATTCCTCTGATGAGCTTGGATACTTGATCAAAAAATGATCGCTGTTTTCTGCGAGGCATAATTCATTGTTTGTTTTTTTCCTCGAAAAAAACAAAAAAAACATATTGGCCGAACTTGAAATTATCGAAATCTTTAAGCCTCAAATAGTGCTTTGAAGTGGTGTCACAGGCACGCGTGATGTGCGCTTGAGCTGAAATTCTAATCATTTATATAACTCACCTCCACTAATGCATGTCGTAAATTTCATTTTATTGGCCTGCTTCCTTCAGGGTGTTGCATTTTCGGTGGCTAGGAGTGTACTTCTGCTGCTGAAAATATACTTTCGTGATCAACTATTAAAAATAACAGTGAATATGAATCATTAGTATAATTATTATAGATGTTCCAATTATTTTTTTAATTATAGTTGCGTGAAGTCTTCCATTCCTGTGGGATACTCTATTATTCACAAGAATATATAAATAATTTTCAATATTTTCTTGATTTAAGTTTTCAGCATGAAACTGCAAAATGAAATTGTCCAAAGAGACAATTATATCATTTTTCTTTCAATTAATTTGGGCTTTTTTGATTTTTGCACCATGAGAGTTTCTAAATTTCCAACAAACTTTCACATCAACATTTTAGCAAGAACTTATACAATGATTCAAAATATATGCAAAGAGCAAGTTAAATAATACAAGATTCTGAAATGTGTGTTTTGTTGTTGAATTTAGATTTAAAGAATGGAACTCAATTTTTATTTTTGTCACCATGTATATGGGAAATCATTTTCAGTAATATGTCTGATTTACTGAATTTACAGTTTGTTTGCTATACAGTAAAAAGAATTCTGAATTAATTGAAACCACAAATTATATTCCTAATAGAAAGTATACCATGTCATAGGTTCTTATTAATGTCGGATGCCGAAAACTCACAATGAAATAAAATTGACTAAAATATCACATTTCATAAGGAAACTATTTCAAAAAATGATTTTCAATTTTGTTGCTTTCAATTTCCGACCAATAAAATTTTTACCTTTCAGTATCGCAATGATCGGAGAAGGGATGATATCTTTATATAGCGGAATATATCTATGTACAGCGTGACATTTTTATATATATGAGTAGTTCATTTTTATTGTGATAAATTTTTTTATTATGCGTTTTTATTTATGACACTTGGACAAGCCAATCTCGCTGGCAATACGAATTTAAGTCAGTAGGGTACGTCTTTCATTGAACGAGAGCACCACGAAGATGAAAGTACGAATTTGCTCTAAACTTCTCCGATAGATTGCACCACTAGAGTATCCCCTCTCTCAGTTTTGGCATTAATCTGGTGGGGGAGGAAATTTTCTAAAGACCATTACACCCACGGTAACTGCTCAACGACCGAAATTTTATTTATAAATGAACGTTTGAAAGTTTATTATCTATCTTTTACTATTTTTTGAAAAAATTCATTTCCCTTCAAGGAGGATAATCAGTACTCTAAACCATTATTAATACAACACGAGATAAAAGAGAGTTTCAAAACCATTCAAATATACTTTACAATACATTAAGTATTTAAATTGAAATATTATTCTCCATTTTACTTTTGTGTTTGACGTATATGGGGTCATTAACGTCCCACTTTTCCGTAAATCAGATCTGATTAACTTCAAAAATACAAAGTGAATAATAATATTTTGGAATCGATAATATTCTGTAAATTAACCATCTTTTCTATTTATCAACTTTTTTATCAAGTTTAATTTTGCTTCTAAATGTCTATCTATAAATGAAATAATTATTAGAATTTTTAAGATATAGTACTTCAGAATAAATAGATTAATTTCTAAAGAAAAATATCTAACATAAATCATTTTTTCGCAGAATCATTCCAGAGTCTCCCAGTTGGTTAATTTCGCAAGAGAAATACGAAGAAGCTGCTGAGATTTTGACGAAAATAAGCAAAATGAACGGTAAAATTCCATCTGAGCAACTTTTCCATAATATTCAGGTAAGATCATAGTTTTTGTTGAGAAGCGTGTTTCATATATATATATGCACATGTAATTTTGCGTAACATTAAACATACTGTAACCCTTAAATATGAAAAAGGTTTTAGGTAGATTAAAATAATTATCTTTTGGCAAAAAAGATTTTAAAAATAACAAGAAATTCTTTAATTTATGCTTCCAGAATATTAGTTAAAATAAGAATAATACTTCTATAAAACATCAGAATTCAAGGCAATATATGCAAAAATGAACATTTTAAATGTTAACAATAAATATTTAATATTTATGATAGTTTTTACTGGATGTCTCTATATCACTGTTGTACAAACCTGAATACTGTCTTCGAGAAGGATTTTACAGTGTCTAAGTGTCAAATTTTTTTTACTGGCTGACAAGACACTGGAAAATTTGAAGAAACTACTGGCCAGATAGACATTCAAAATTCAGAAATATTATTCACGTTCCAGTGCATTCAAAAGAAATTTTGATATCTCACTGTAAAAAATGAAACCTGAATAACAGTGTAATGGCAAAACGTTTAATTAATTAAATCTTAATTTCCTGAATCTTTAATTTCTTTATTAGCTGAATCTTAATTTGCCATTGCAATTATTACCAAATTAAATATTGTTCCCAACTCATTAATGATTTTGTATAAATTCTTCATATTTAACATTTAATAGATTTCTCGTTTTCGAAACGATATTAGCTGGAAATCATAAATATATCTTCAAAGTATGGACTTAAATACATTACATTAAATCTAATATTTTATTACATCAGATACACATTTTTCTTTTCAAATTTTAAATTAAACTTTCTTCCTTGCCGTAGTCAAGTATAAAAATTTATTTTTATATTTTTCTCTAATAAAATACAGTGGTTGATCGGTTAACAAACAGTTCGGACTGCGAACAAATCGGGCAACGAGCACTTTCACGAAAAATTGTTTGTTTTCGTTCGATGAATACACACGCATGGCACGAGACTCAGCAGCTACTTGAAATCTTGCCACACCTTTTGGAATCAGATTTAGAAAACACACACAGAACATTTTTAAATATTTGTATCTGTACTTTTTTACATATTCCGAACTTCAAAACATTTAACTTTTATCATCAGTAATCTCACAATATGCAAAAATGACTCAAATCATTTTCATCTCTTGAAAGTACTACCTCGCAATAGTTTAGAGTTAACTTTTTACAACTAATATGAAGTCAGTTATTTGTTTTGGGGACGACCGTTTGCTTATGTCTCGATAGTTAGATATACAATATTTAAACTGTTCTTAGAGTTTTAAAGTTCTTTCAGAATTGATATCGTTTCAAGAAAATGACATTCTAATTTATAGCAAATATTTCTTGATAACTTCGTCACTTATGTTCCAATTTGATTTAAATTTTCATATATGGCACAAAAATAGGTTTAAGTATATTTTGCTAAAATTTAAACTAAGCAATTTACTCTATTTTAGACGAATGATTTAATATTAAACAAGATGTTTTAAGATGTATTACTGAGTTCTCTTTCAATTTAGAACAAAAAATGTTTTCTTCCTTCCTTATATACTCAGAAGACGCTTGTTAATTACCGCTAATAATGTAATTTTAAAATTAAAAATTAAAATTTTTGTGTTAAATTATAATAATTCATATTTGTTCTGCAGCAATAAATAATTATTTAACGATACAGAAAACAGCAATGAGCAGGATCAAGGATGAGCAAAAATTTACAGTTTTGTTCCATAGAAGAGTTTTATGAATTTCTTTGAAAATATTTGCTTACTTTTGGAGTGCTGTGTGTAGAATTTAGGAATCTTGTATTATTGATATCTGACTCTCAGATGAATCTTTGAATTTTCATTTATTATAATTATTGCTTACAACCATTAATAGCATATTTAATAAAAAAAAACTATTACAATATCATCAGTAGTACAAAGAAGAGAACAGACGCTTTATTCACGAACCTCTAATTTACGAACACTCATGCTTTTACGAACAAGTGGCTGGTCTGTAACAATGTGCCATAAGCGTAAAGGGTAATTTTAATTCCCGATTATAAACGCAATGTTAGAAAAATCTATTTTTTACAATCTCGCTTAAAAGAAATTTTCGATTGAATTTCTTTTTCATCTGATTCTTTAGTCATTTTTTTTTAATTTTATGGATGTAATACGATGTGATCGACAGTATTATTATTGTAGAATGTCTGAATTGGGAATAACTACAGCACATTACGTCATAATTAATCAGTGTAATGAATAAATAATCGGTTTCAATTGTAAGGTATAAATTACTTGAAATCGGTATTAGAGGAAAAATTTTTTTATGTCCTGGTTTGATTTATCAATCGATTGTGTGGTACTAATAGGTGTCCACAAGTATCATTCAACACACATTTTTTTAAGCCGTCCGTATGTTCTTTTCCCTCCTACTCTTACTTTCGACTGTGAATGTGTTTGAGTGTAATCAACCACTTCAAATTAATGTATTGTCTCTTATGAAATTGACATTTAGGTCCAATGATTTTGTGACTGTTTGCTTGGAATGATGTTGCACATAAAACTATATTCAAGTATTTTTGGCCTGAGTTTTTTTATCAAATAAATCACAATAATTGTAGAAAGAAACTGTTAATATATGGAGAAGAAGACATCATTAAATCAATAAAACTATCTGGAATGAGATGGGCAGGCTACCTCATGAGAATGAGTACAGAGAGAACACCAATAAAGGTCTTCAACACCACCCCTTTCTGTAGTAGACCAAGAAGAAGACCCAAAAAGAGATGGAAGGACTGCCTGGAAGAAGACTTCAACATACTTAAAGTCAAGAACTGGAGGTCGATCTCTAGAAAAGGGGCGGAGTACCAGAGACTTCTGAAGAAGGCCAAGGCCCACAAAGGGCTGTCGTGCCAATGCTGATGAAGAATTGTAGAAAGAAGAAAAAAATTATCTGACGACTTCATCGAAGGTATGTTATATTTCTCCATAAACTTTCGGCAAAGAAACCATCTACCTTCTTGAAATTTCATTTCAGGACTTTTTGAATCTGGATTCAGATGTGATTTGTTCACTGGACTTATTGGATGATTAAATAAGTGAGATTTTAATACGTGAGAATGTTTAAAAAAACATATTAAATATATAATATGACGAAAGCATGACTTATTGCTTAGACCATCTGCAAAACAAGTAGACGACAAATGATAAAGAAGATAGAGGTAGTTTTTGAAAGAAAAAAAAACAGTGAATTGCTTTTCTACATCGAAAAAAATGTAGTTTTGAAATAGAAAAAAAAAAAGCAAGTGATTACTTTCTATGACTTTCCCTCGATAAATTTGAAGCAATGATTTTCTTTGAACATGAATTTTCCCTTTCTTACGTTAATTCTATAATGCATTCTAAATAAACTTTTCTAATTATAATTTACTTATAAGAAAATAGTAATATGATAAAAATAGTATAAGATGTAATAGTTTTTTTTTCAATTTTATGAACTTTTGATTTTAAAACTATTTTATGGTTCCAACGTGTTTGTAAAAACAAGCGTTTACTGTTAATAGTATCTTTCTTTAGTATTCATTTGAAATTATGCCACAGCATTGTTGTAAATGTGGGTACTCGTATAATATCACGTCGACGATGACATTTGGCAAACATTCTGCAAGACTAATACGAAATTGTTTCACAATGTTCCCAGATGCATGTTTATCAGGAAATAAAACAAATGATTAACATAAAAAGTTTTCAATACTATTGCATTGGAACACACACTTGTTTGCTGTGTAGTTTATTTTTAAAAATAGCTTATATAAAAAAATAGGTAAACGGCCAAGCATATCATTTACGAAGGCGAGACTCTTGCCCTCCCTAGATTAACTTCTTTAGGCATCATCCATACTAGAGAGTTACACCTAGACTCCATTAAAGGATTATCGGACTTTATTAGTAAAGTGAGTGACCCTAGCAACTGGAACTAAGAAACATTGGGTTTGGAATTAATAATACAAAATGCTGATAAAAGTAGAGGTGCCCAATGACATACAAACCCAACTCTAAGAAGAAGAAGAAGGAGAAAAAATAGGTAATTTAAATTAATACTTTAACGAAAAAGAGATAAACGTAATTTAAATGAAATGCACAGAGAAAAAATACCACTTTTTGTAGACGGCCAGTTAAATTGGGCAAATAATTTTTTTTTATTTTTAGCTAAAAATTGTATAGCTTAGCGTCGTTTTTTTCTGATCAATAAGATTTTAAGCGTGAATTTCTATTTATTTATTTACTGATTTTATTTTTGAATGTTTGAACAGTTTATAGATAAATAGCCCCTGCAATTATGTTAGACAATTCCAATAAATGGGGAAAGTTATCTTTTTTTGAATGATTCGTAATCCTTTATTTTGGACACTTTTTTTTGTTTCAAACGTATTTGGCAAAATATGGTTGAAATTCTATTCATATAGAATATTTAATAGCTAAATGTAGGAACAAATGTAGGGTGTTTTTTATTTTTATTGAATCATACCTATAAAGCTGCTTCCATAACATCACATTTGAATTTTATTCATAAATTCTATTCGGCTGTGATATCCATAAAGTATGTGATATTCTTGACGTCGATACAGTAATAACAGATAAAAAGGACATCGATTAAAATGTAAGATTAAAATTTGGTAGCAAGGTTCTTAAAAATTAATAAAATTTTTAATATTAATATGATAATAATTACAATAATAACTGTTTAGTAATTGAATAAACACAAGATAATTTTAAATAAGATTCAGAAATTAATTTATAATTATGTAGTACCTCTATCTATCGAGATTAGCAAACATACATTAGCATGAAATGTTCTCAAATATCAAATACATCGTTTCGATTTGGCCTGTATGGAAAAATAAGTAATAAAAATAAAATTAAAATAATAAATAATATAGATGTTATAATATAATAATATATGTTTCTTATGGCAAAGGGAAAATAATACAACGCGGATATCATAATTTTTAATGTGTCTCAGAATGTTATTTTAAATTAAATAAATTCTAATCGAATTTCTTTAAAAAAATTCACTTATGTGTAATAAACAAAACTAAACCAAGTTGGTGCAAAAAAAGTGTTAGTGATAATTTTGTCCCTTAAAAAAAGCATTACGATCACAAGTCGACAAAAGCAAATAAAACTGCTTAATACAGCAAAATTTAATTTTATTTCATTTAAAAATATGTACGATTACATTATACATGCGCAATCGATCACCGATGCCATTGTTAAGCAGTTTCCTCAAGAAGTAAGCAAAGGCACTTAAATAAGTTTTGTCAATAGGTGATAATAATTTAATTTATGAAATCTGAACAAAATAGTAGCATAATTTTTAGTAGTTTCTAAAAATGTAAACTTTTTTTTAAGTAATATGTGATGCAAATTTGAATTTTTTAAATAATACATGATGGATAATTTTATAATACGCGTAATTAAATAGAAAAATAGTCAATAATATTAAAGTTTTCATTAAGTTTTTGTTGTTTAAGAAATGGTTCTTTGATTTCACAAAAAATATTGCAATTATTAATTTAGAATTTTATTAGTTAGTGAATTCGTTAAAAATTTAAATCGTCCTTACCGATTTAAACTAGTCACAACGTGGTTGTTTTGTCCTGTTTTCTTCATTTTATTTTTTCTGCTGTTCTAATGTCCATCTGTTAATGGCTTGAATCCATGGAAGACGACTTCTGAAAACGATGTTTTGCTCCTTATGTAAGAAATCATTTTATTAACGGAATGAACATCGACACTATTCTCCGACATTCGGTGCTGAACTCCGCCTTGTTTGCTGCCACTCGAAGAATGTAATTAATTGGAAGGTAGCCAACAAATTCGTGGACAAGTCAGATTTACAATATGATGTGAAGTGGATGAAATGTTATCTGATGTCATGGATATTTTAAACCAACGAGAATCCTAAAACTATAATCTAAAAACATATTTGGATTTCTTTCACGTAATCCCTTTCTTGTACTTTTTCATGCATTTGGGAATCAAGCATTTTATTTAGAAAAATCAAAAGAAATATTAATATGGTGTGAATGAGTTTTATTGGAAATAAAAATCAAATAAACAAATATGGATGTATTATTACATTAGCACATGAATATATTTTAATAACATAAAGTGCTCATTATCAATATTTAAAATTTCTCATTCGTATTTTATTGAATCAAGCAAATGTAAATTTAATTCTTCTAAGTGAGTAATTTCCTAAAATTTCTTTTTGGATTAATTTCTTATTGATAAAGTCACTACCATTTTCACTTCAAAATGCAAGACGAAAATGTGAAAAGTTTTTCTGCTTTTCAAAAGACTTCCTTCATTGCGCTAATCATTTGCTACAAATCGTTAATTTAACTTTTCGTTGCTGATGCTCTTACAATTAAAATAAGCTTAAAATGTGCAATTCACCTGAAAATGAACAAAATGCAATAGATTACCATGCATTCCTCCAGAAGTTGTGGTGCGCAGAAATTTGATTTAGTCATATGCTTTCATAGGATCACAATTAAAACATTAAGATTTAATTGCTCTAAGCATAGCATAGACGCAAACATTTAAATAAACATGAGCAGGACGCAATAAAATATTACAGAGCAGGGGTGGCCTGGTTGGTTGGGGCGTCGTCATCGGAAGGCAGTGAATTAATCACCCAATCAAAGATCCATCGTATTCATGAGTTCATAAATATCAGCTGGGGCATATTGTTGTTGCACCAACATGATTTCCTGCACCTAGCCCACAGTTGGGCTGCACCAGTTTGATGAAAGCAACTATGTGGGAGTCTCCGTAATTTAGAAGCAAAAACCAAGCAGAAGATGTTTCAATACTCGACCTGTCACCAATACAGGTATCATTTCACTAGGAGGACATTGCGATCACGAGCTGTTTAACACAACCCATTGGTTTTAGTGAACATGACGGATCTTCAGTTAAGCCTGGATTCGAACACATTACCTTCTGATAATGAGAACGATGCCTAGCGAACCAAGCCACCGCGGCCTCTGCTGAGGCATGTAAAATATGTTTTGTGGTCGCAATGTCCTTCATGTGAAATGATACCTCTGGTGGTGGCAAGATAAGCCTGGGGAGTCTTCTACATGGTTCTTGTTTCCAAACCACGGTATCCCACCTACTTTCGAGGTCACAGTGGTAAGCCCACTCGATACCTTCCCTATAAAAAGGCTTCTTCACTGCCGCGCACTGAGCGGTGAAAGAAAGTTCTAACAGCTCGGCAATGGAAACGAATGCTATAGTAAAAAAACAACTGTCTAAAATGGGACTCAAGTTTTCGTAGCCTAATTCGTCTTTTTTTAAAAGGATTGCTTTAGATGTCACGAAATCGCTTAGGAATAGTAATCTATATCAATAAATTTATGTCCCTTTTCTTCAGCCCACTTTTCTCAGAGGAATTCAATTCTATAATACAAAATAGTGCATTAAAAGTACCGATTCATATAAAAATTGTATTTTGTACGTTTGCTGGATTTTATTCAGGATTGGAGTAACAAATCGGGGGAAATGGAATGAAACTTATATCAAAATCATAAAGTTGGTCTAACTAAAACAAAAATATGTTCATTCTGAAATTTATTTTACAGAGTTTGAGATTAATTTAAATGATAATTAACGCGATTTATACTTTCAGTAAAATTTCTTATCGCATAGTGTAATTAATTTAGTGGATGTAGCATTCAACTCCGCAATTTTTTTCCTTCAAGAAAGGCGGTTATTGTTTTTTTCTTTTTAAAAATCTTACGTAATAGTTGTTGCTGAAAATATATTTTTATACTGCATTTGTGGCTCCATCTTTCTTTCTCTTTTTGTAACTTTTTATTATTTTTAAATTAAAAATCTTTATTAATTTTTTTCTAATTTTGAAAAATAGTCTTTTATTTTTTTCACCTCTTCAACGAATGCGTTTTTGCCTTTCTCAATGTACCATCGATTGGAAACACATTGGAATATTATTGAAAAGAATTCCAATTTCAATATTCTATAACTTCTTAATAAACATTGTTTTCAAGCATTATATATTTCACTCGATTTATTTTAAACTAATATAAATATGAGACTTAATTTCGTAATTCTAGATATAGTTTTCAGATGTTAAATAATTCATTTTGTTCTGTACACACATTACAAAATAAATTATAAGGTACTAAAAATATATAGATGTGATATGAATTATAAGATACAAAAAATGATAAAAATGAGATAATGATACGAAATAAATCACAAGATACTATGATTGTAAAATTGCTGTTTTATTGCTTTATTGTGTCACAGAAGTTAAAGGCAAACACTTACAGTGGTATCATACTAAAAAAAACCCGGAAAAGAAAAATAATATTATCAGACAAAGTGCTTATCGCAATCTCTCTTACAACAGGATGCGTGGGATTTCAAAGGAGACTTGCACACGCCCATGATCATGATTGCAGGGATCTGCCATGTCCCGTGTCGTACCGGAATAATCATAACCCTGAAAAAGTAGAATCACAGAAAAGAAATGTAAAAATATATTAGCTGACAAGTTCTATCTCATGACTCAACCTGTTTCCTCCAAGCGATAGCATTTCCACGGATGATTATCACACAGGTATCAGTGCAGCGGACATCTCGAATCATATTTTGATGAACACGAGGATGAAATCATAATCTACCTTGACACCCACAGTCAACCGACTTCAATATAATTAAATCGTTATTGTAGAGCGTATATATGAAATAGATAGAGAACTTTTTTAATATGAAAAGGGTTGTGCTAGCCTAGTGGTTAGGGCATTGACGTTTCTTCCGGGAAGGCTGAGTTCTATTCCCATTGCCGCCAAAACCCCACGCGAGTACATGCGATATACGTGTTTGTAAAATGTGTGGAATTAAAAGTACTGTTGTCAGTCATTGAGTAGCTATCATGGGTGTAATGGAAGTTTTTTCGCTGAAAAATTTCCTCCCTCTCTGATCAATGTCAAAATTGAGGGAGGGGCTGCTCTAGTGGTGCCACCTATTGGAAGAGTTTAGGGCAAAGTCATATTTCAACATCGTAGTGCACTGGTTGAAGGAAAGTGCACACTACTGACTTGAATTCGCATGGACAAAGACATGCTGAGCTTGGTTTGTCCAAGTGTCATAAGTAACGACACTTTCATAATATCTCCATCAATAATAGTACACAGTGTATTGCATGGCAAAGAATGTCCTATATCCTACCAATAAAGGATTCTATGTAGATTTTAAATGTTTTGATTACTTTGATAAATACCTATATACATGGTTTTGTTCTCCATCAATTGTAATATATTCTAAATTTTTCAATTGAAAGGTCTTTTTAAGAACGGCATTTTCAACTCCCTTGAAAAAGTACTTTTTATACTTTTTCCTACAGCCCTGAATGCAACCAATATCAGAAAGTTCTTTATACAGTTCATAGCTTTTGTATAATCCTAGAGTAGAAATCAAAGCTTGAGCAGTAGCTGTCACATCTTTTGACTCATCCAAGGCAAAAGATTTTTTTTATCAGGACTACACTACTGCCACCGTTAATGCAACACCCAGAAAGAAGCATGCAAATAACATAAAATTTACAGTATGCATTAGCGGAAGTGACATATTCAAATATTAGAATTTCAGCGCAGGCGACCACGTGCACCTGTGGTGCCACTTTAAAGCGCTATTTAAGGGTTGGAGATTTCGACGATTTCAAGTTCGGCAATTGTATTTTTCTTGTGGTTTTTTCTAAAGAAAAAAAAACTTATGCCTCGTAGAAAGCAGTGAAAATTTTCTCGTCAAGTATCCGAGTTCGACAGAAGAATAATAGGGGCCTACCGATATTGGGAATTATCTTTAAGGGAAATTGGTAGTCGTGTTGGACGAAATTAAACAACTGTAATGCGGAAATGTGATCGTTGGATGCATTAGGGTACTATGTACCGACGTGTTCAATGGCATTCACCTCAGTGCAACACTTCACGTGATGACAGGCAAATTGTTCGCATGGCAGTGACGGATCATTTAGTCGCATCAAGAGTCATAGCATAGCACATCCAGTCTATAACGCATCATCTAGTGTGTGCGCGTACCATTCATTGCTGTTTACTGTAGAGTGGTCTGTCCTCAAGACGTGCTTTGCTTTGTCAACCTTTGACGCAAAATTACAGACGTCTCCACCACCAATGATGTGATGAAAGAAGATGTGGACGGCAGACTGGAATGAAATTGTCTTTATTGACGAGTCACGCTTCTGTCTGTAATACCACGATGGTCGCATTGGAATCTGGAGACACCATGGAGACAGGATGCTGAATAGCTGTGTTATGCATTGCCACACTGGTCCTGCACAGGGTATTATGGTATGGAGTGATATTGGATGTAACTCTCGCACTCCCCTAGTACGCATTGCCAGTACTTTAAACAGACAGTGCTACATCTCTGAATTGTTGGAACCAGTTGTCCTTCCTTACCTCCAGGGCTTGCACACAGCTGTATTTCAACAGAATAATGCGCGAACCACAAGTGGCACGCATTGTCAAAGGGTTCTTCGTCAATCTACTAGATTGAATTGCTTCCCTATCCAGGTCACTTTCCGGATCTTTCGCCGATAGAAAACATGTGATCCATGGCTGCTCAATGATTGACCTAGATTACATCCCCAGCTGCCACACTAGATCAACTTTGGCAACATAGGGAAGCTGCTTGTTCTACTGCACTCCAAGAACACATCCAAAGCCTTTTTGAATCAATGGCGAGGCGTTTGGCAGCAGTGATCTTCAACAATGGCTGCCATTGTCACTGATTTTGGCAGGAACCACACTTCACAGAAGTCTATAAATTTAATCATTTAATACTTGGTCAGCATGTTATTTACTACTGAATCTTTTAACTCATTCAAGGCTAGAGATTTTTGTGAGAAATATTTGAAACTAATTTTTTTCGACAGTCGAAATGATATATGTTTAACGATGTCTTCTGGAATTCAAGTCAGTGTCTTCCGAAGATTTGACAGTTTTTAATAAATGTATCTTTTCCGATTTAATTGCTCCGAATATTGATATCACGCTTCTTTGACCATTTTTATATTCTTGTATAATTTTCCTCGATTTAAAGAGCCACACACTAACTGACATGAGTTGCAGAATTCTTGCTCAATAATGTGATTTTCATAATCAAATATTG